>JAQFXM010005681.1:0-14521 GCA_034693345.1 Entomobrya multifasciata | reverse complement strand
TCCAAAAACTTGCGAGTGTCGACAAGCTTTAGCTTATTTCCGAAAATAACAGAAATAAACTTTTCATTGGATTTAGGTATGATACGAATAGATGTTGTGTCATTATGTTTTAAGTTCTGTAGAATCATTGGAGATCCAAGCTGTGTTTGTGTAGGAGAGAAAAGGGGAATCTGGAACTTTGGTTTAATTTGTAAGTTGCATCGTTGGCACACTGGGGTAATTTTGTAGCCAGGTATGTGATGTGAAGGATGACGTGTCTTTGGATTTTCTGTGGTAAACGTACAGCCACAAGTTTCACAATCGGTTGTTTTATCAAACTCCTCCTTCTACATAGCAGTCATATCCGGAAGGGGCAGATGTGTGCTCAGAACAGCTTGCTTTAGCGTTGTTGCCAATGATAAAACATATGGTAAAAATTTCTCCATTGCGTCTTCTCCAACATATACCTTGTAATCATGGATGTTTTTGTGTGGCCCCATTACAAGTAGCGCATAACTACCCACACAGTCAGCTTTAGTACATATGATCACGCGCAATCAAGCATGCTTGTAAATTATTATTATCACACTCTGAATGTCACGATATAACATGGCCAAATACCATAGATAGAAGTGACTAGATGTAAAATAGGGAACGCTGGTGTTCGAACATTTAGCTCAAAACTGGTGACATTTAACTTGACACTAGTGAAATTTGCATTGAGACCAATAAAACTATAGAAAATAATCATATAGTATGGTCATTTCACTCTTAATATTGTGCCATTACAGAACCTGAAAATGCTGACATCTGACAAACTACTTGACGTTTTGGTAAACCTTCAAAAGGTTGCTGATTTATTTGGCAGTTTACTGTTTCACTGGAACAGCAAAGAATACCGATTTGAGTTAAAAACCAAACGGCAACAAAATATTTACACAATCAGGTTTTTCTCAAGCGTTTTGTTTGTGTTGCTTGTTTTTCTGCAAGTTTTTTGGAACTGGAAGAATGTCAACATTTTCATAAAGCTTCACAGCATGTTCAATTTTTGTGCTTTGCTTCTTCATGTCTACATCCATTATGTATTTTGTTCAAAGGCAGAGCAGATTGTTGCCCTCATAAATCAAATGTTGGTTTTTGAGAAGCGCCGAATAGGTGAGTTTAAAAATCAAATGTTTCAATTTTTTACAAATGTATTAACATGCATTCAATTTTTAGGTCGAGCAAAAAGTGTAAATGGAACTAAACTCGTCAAGTTTGTTGTAAAAATTGTGGAGATATCTTGTGTGGCCTTGCCATTATTTTACCATGCCGACTTATTTCGGAATCCATGTTTACCAATCCATTTAGGAGGTTACTGGATTGTTAGGGAGCAATGCGCTGGGCAAATAGGAACGGATTTAAAAGCAACTTGGTCGACATATGAAATCTTGACTAAAGCAGTGGTTTTCAGTGTGAGTTACTTAAATTGGAGCTTTCTCTTGAGCGGAAGTTATTTCCATATAACTTTAGTCTTACTGCTTAAAAGTCATTGCAGGTAATCAAATATCAAAACATATTTCAGCAAAAAGTGGATCGATTTGGCAAGCATGTTTGATTTACAGACAAGTTGAGGTCATGGCGACAGAATATCGAAGACTTTATTCAAATTACATGACAGCTGATGTTCTCGTGTCTGTTATAATTGTGCACACAATCAGTTTGTATGCTTGCTTGAACTTTGGAGTTGAACTGCCTCTATCAATGTTTTTCATGTTTGTGTTGGCAGCATTAAACACTGGTGTTGTATTGATATTTATGTTCACTAGTTGTGTACAAGGCATCAAAACATGTTCTGCAAATACAACTGAGGAATAGCAAGGGCAGAACAATAATTCCACGTGATGCGTGGTTTTCACGTTTTCTAAATTCTTGCAAAGTTCTCAAAGTATATATTGGGAATACAAATTATGTTGAACCGTTGACACCATTGATTATGGAGCAGTTCGCTAATCATCAAACCATTAGTTTGATGCTTTTAAAACATTAGATTTTAGTCGTAGAACGTACATATAAATAGAATTTGAATATAATCTTCCTGCCTTTTCAGGACTGGTGTGGACAGACATGCGACAACTTTGTTGTCCCTTGATTTGGAATTGACAAAGTAATATACCAAATATAGTTTTGATTTACGTTTGTACTTACATTATACGTGTTGTGCTTACAATTCATTTTGCAAAATGAACTATACGGAAAGCATGTAAAACTGTTCAACTTCCATTCTTGCTGTTATAGTATGTGTAGCAACATTGCTATTCTATTGATTAAATATTGAAAGTAAAACTAACCTTACTCGATAATGTGTATGCATGCATACATTTTTTAACTCACGAAACACAGCTTGCATCACAATACATAGTCCGTTCCAAACGTTTTGTACGTACCGTCGTACCCCTTCAAGTTACAATTTCTTATACCCCCAGACCAACTAGTGGTCTTAATTGAAGCGTCAGTTTAATAGGACTCGTGTAAAATCAAAATCAGGGAATTTGATTTACTAACCAGAAAAATATGGCTTTTTCAAAAATGTATTGATTAAAATGTGCTTAAACATTTGGGTTCTGACGAAAATACATTACGCGACCTCAGTGACAAGGTCAAGCAGCTAGAGAAAAATCCTTCTGCAAGTAATTAAGTTACACTCTTACCTATAGGATGATATTTCCTGGCGTGCCTTACCTATATAATACTACAAACTAGATCTCATTTGGTCTATTGGTTTAAAAGATATGAAAGATCGAAGATGCGACAAAACTTTTGGGACCGACTATAAACGTAAAATAATGAGCACATGCATTTAAAAAATAAAAAGAAAACAAATTAAAATTAGCATAATAATTATATAAACCGTCAAATGGTGCAATGAAATTAGGTGGGTGCATCAAACATCAAAAATAATAAATTTTCTTTTTGAAAATATTGGGACAATTTATGCATATTAGCGTTATATCTGAGTCAGTTTCAGATAAAATTCCATAAGTTAATTCATATCCTGAAAAATGAACGTTACAGCATAGAAGCACAATGTAACCAAAGCAAAAAAAACTCCGTGCGTTTTCTGCTGTTTTCTGTGTCTTTTTGATCTCGACGTGGCCATATCAGTAAGCTACTTATGCTGTTGCTGGTATTGTTGTTTGGTGTATTTTGTCAAAGGGACAATCCATCAGCTGTGTGTGTTTACATCTGAAGCTGTTATATGAAATTTACAAAGTAGAAGTTGCTTCTAAAATTCTGGATTTCTTTTAGAGATATTTAATTGAAAACTTATTTTGGGTAAGTTAAGCATAAATATAATTACAATCACATGCTATTACAATAAATATTTATCTGAGTTCATAATCATGTTAAATAGGTTATTATATTTTTTGTTAAAAGATTCAAAATGGAAAACTCATCATCACCCCCGTCAATATCCTTACCTCAATTTGAATGTAAATATTGCAATAATGTTCCATTCACAACAAAATCGGGTCTCCAAAGACACGTCAGGAAACATCATCCCAAGAAACATACAAAGGAACCGGAATCCCGGAGAGCTCAATGTCCTAACTGCAGAAAAATGATCTGGAAAAATTATATTTTGTGGCATCAGAACAATGAGTGTTCGAAATCGAAACCTAGTTCAAAATCTACATCACCAGCAATATCAAGTGAACTACAACCTAGTCTAATTTGTGCACTTTCTAAGGAACATTCCAGACCAGATCCAAAGTTTACATCAATTTATGAGCGAGATAAACACAAAGTGCTCTATCATCTAGAGAATTTATTTATTCCATCGTATTTCCAAAACGGTCAATTAAATTTAGACAAAAACCAGTTCAAAAATATTTGTGAAGATTTCCTAAAAATTCAGGTGGATATCTCAATGAAAATAAACAAGTGCTCTTATTGTACATCAAATGTAATGTTCGGTAATTTTCTAGCTTGTAAGTGTCATTTGGTGAACTGTCATTTGGAGGAATTGGTGGAAAAGTTGAAGGAACAACAAAATCCCGATTTGAAAGAAGTAAAATATAAAAACATTCCCGCTACACCTGAGATAATTGAATTGGATCAAGATATCAAAGTGGAGTATGAGGAGGATGAAAAATTGGAAATGATACTTCCCCATTAAACATCACTTCAACTCAAGAATATTCTATCGTCTTATTTCTATTGTGGTTTTACAAATTTACAATTGACTTTTGAATATCGTTTTAGTACATGTACTAAAATAGTTACAACAACATCAATAGTTACCATCATATATTTTTTTGTCTTGTCTAGTTTCACAGAATCAAGTAGTAGGAGGAAATGTTGAGTGTCAATAATTAAATCAGAGACGTTATTTAAAGATGGTTTTAAAATGTTATCTAGTAGCTTGCTAACGTATTTATTTGTCTTCGTGAATGTACTGCTTATTGGTCTACCTTTCGGGAAATTCTCGTATTTTTTATGAATTTTAGGTAAAATGTAGAACTTCGCTGGATGGTCGGTTTCTGATAAAAATTTACTAACTTTATATTTTTGTGGTAAACATTTGGCACTCCTAATGTACCCACCAAGTTTCAGAATTTTTCGATTACTCGTTTTGTAAAAATCTAAATTTCGTGGATTTCCACCTTTCGGCACCTGCTGCCTACGGTGTTTGGTAAAGGTGTCCAAAACTTTGTAATTAGGGTTTTTCCACAACGGCCTAACGCTAGATAAGACAAAAATCGAATTTCCAGAACATGAAATCCAAGGTGGGTCAAAGCTAAAAAATGTTGCTCACATTGAATAAATATAGTTTGTTTTCATATGGATTATAGGGTTGATTTTTAGTGAAAAAGTATTTTTGGTCAAAGTAATTACAGATTTTAGTTATTTAAAAGAAATTTTTTATGCAACAAATTATAACTTATTTTTAAATGCTTGTTTGTTATTGTGTTGAGTTTTTAATGCTCGTGTGTACTAAATTATATCTTTGTGAAAATATGTTACATTAAAGGAAGATCCAAACGAATGTCAGAAACTGAGTTATAATTCAACATAATTCATCCGTTCTCATTTTTAATTGAATATAAAAAACGTATCATTACACGATTTAATTTACATGAGTACTAATTACATGTATTGTGAAATATTGTTTCTTGGCATTTAAACGAGTAACTATTTGTGAAAATTAACACTTCTTGATTGGTCAAATTAGTTCACTTTTAAATAAGAGATCTGATTAAAATTTTGAGAAAACCCTTGACCTGTCCGAATTGCCATTTGGTGAAACTTTATGATGTTGTTATGATTAAATATAGAAGCATTGATTCTTATGAGGTTTAAACTATTATAGTTGACACTTAAATGCAACGGATTTTCACTCCATTTCAGGAAAAACTGATCAAATCCACCTAATTGTAACATCAACTATAATTTTTTTGACAACAATGAGTTTCTTGAAGGCCAGATAAACTTGTGATATTTAGCTTTAAACTTGTGACATTTAGCTTTAACCTTGTGACATTAAGCTGTAAACTTGTAACATTAAGCTTTAAACTTGTGACATTTAGTTTTAAACTTGTGACATTTAGCTTTAAACTTGTGACATTTAGCTTTAAACTTGTGACATTTAGCTTTAAACTTGTGACATTTAGCTTTAAACTTGTGATATTTTGCTTTAAAATTACGACATTTGCATCAGATTGGAGAAATAGGTAGAAAAAACTTTTAGCTCTTGGCAAGTAAAGGCTTGCTTAAAACATTTGAAATTTAGCCAAAAAGCGCTTATAATTCAAACTAGTGACCTTTAGCTTGAGAATATTGACTTTAAGCTTCAGACTGGCGACATTCTAACTAACAAGGATAAGATCCCACTTGCTGGCAAGAAAACTGCTTGAAAAATAAACCAACTAGTGCATTTGGATATGGAGATTACGAATATGCCATCCCAAATCCCAAATAGTTACCTCAGGAATAGCTACGTTCATCAAATGCGCCCCACTTTTACGTTGAAACGCGTGCGCTATTCACTCAACAAACGCTTGGCAGAGTAGAGCAGGTCCGTTGAGGGGGAGAGCAGAGCGGAGCTCAGCTTCCTTCTACTATGCTCATCCTGTGTTAAGTGAATAGCGCATGTGCGTAAACGTAGATTTGATGAACGTCACTATTTCCGTGGTGACCATTTGGGATTTTGGACATCAAATTCGTAATCTCCATATCAAAATGCGCTAGTATATTTTACAAGCTTTTTTGATTTCTAGCAACTGGAATCTTATCCTTGTAAGAAAATTTTAAATTATGCTAAAATGTAACTGACTGATCAAAGACAATTATACCTTGTAATATTGCCTAACCTATTTTTGTGAACATTTTTGGTCGCTACAAACTTTTATAGAGTAAAACTTGACCCAGAACTCTGCTTCAATCTCACTCTTGTTTTAGATCTGTTGGAAACCTGTTCGAACATATGAGAAACTTCTACAAACTGTGTAACACACTATGTTGTCAAAAGCTCAGAAACTAGCTTTTCATATACACCAAATGGGGTATTTTTATATGCCTTCTTTGCCAATTACATAGGACCCTACGTACCGAACACTACGGTTTGAAACTTCAAAGAAAACATGGCATAGCTTCTTTTTAAACATAATTTTTTGCTGCCTAATCTCTGCTGGAGCTGCGTACGACTTATTTATTCATTTCCTAGTTCAACGTCGAGAAAACTACAGTAATGGATACATTGCACTACATTTCGTATGCGTGTTTACCACCGCAATGCCCTTGTTGGTTATTCTAATAGTGTATAAGCATCCAGAGACGTTGTCCGGAATTAATGCACTATTAAATCTTACTAAGAGTTGGTCGAATCGTAAGTCATTGTTGAAATAGTTGATGTCATAATATATAAGTAACTCAAATTTTGCTAAAATTACAGGTGAAACATTACCGTCAAACTCTATCGCGATGTCTGACATGTCTCTGATCGGAGTAGCTTTTTGTACCCCACCATTTCCCATCGTGATTCTTCTATCGTCACTATATTATGGTTTTGATCCATATTACTATGTTCTGGGCGACATTTTTGGTGATTCTGATCATAAAAACGCTTCTGAACTTCGCCGGACGTTAACGTTAGTTATTAGAGCTATTTTAACCTCTTGTGCTTTTGAATGCTCCAGAACACTATCGTTTTCAGCTATGGTACTCGTTGTAGCCCTGGAAGAACTTAAATCGAGCTGTAATGTTATTCTTCATCTTAGGGTATGTGGACTTATAACCCTGCGTTTAATTTTGATTAAATTCAAGCGGGTTAGTGTTGTTAGTATACTTGTACAATCATTTATGCAGAAACATTTAACAGCTCTTATTACAGTGGCATTTTGGATTGTAGTGGTAGGTTCATGGATATTACTTAAGGCTTATATGGAAGAGCCACTTTTTATGTATCTTTTTACAATGAGTACTTGGGCCCTTACTTTATTTTCGCTTATTATGCTACTAACAATGCTTTCGCAGTTTTCTGATTTGTCTTTGATGTTAGTCAAAAAATTAAATAAGGAATTAAGAAGCATTGAAACCACTTGCAAATCAATGTCAAATGTGATTTGCACTTTGTATATGAAGAAAAGTTCTGAAACATTTTTACCAATACGGGTTTACTACTACCCATTTTTTGCTGTTGATGGCCAATTTTGCAAGGAAACTGCCAAAAACTTGTTTGAAAGAATTTTTGATGCCATTTTAATATTTTAGTGTGGAATGGATCTCCAAACAGGTAATTTAGGAAACAATGGACTGCGAAGTTGAGTTATCGTTACAAAATTTATATACAAAGCTGTATGGCTTTACTCGACGAAGGTAAGGCTTTCAAAAAAGAAGAAAAGTAGTTTAGTTGCAAAATTGTAATTTAAACATAGTAAATTTTTTTGATCAAGTTAAGAAGTAGCTTTAAATTGATTGTTTTCTGTTAAGATATTTATGTTTCTGTAACTGTTCTAGTGAAATGTGAAATTGGGGCAAATGTTTAAAAACGATTTTGACTTTAGACGTAAATTGAAGTTGTAATTGTTTATATGACAGCTAGTTGATCACAATTTGTAATTATAAAACTTGTATATTTCCAGATTATAATTTAAGTATTCGAATAAATGGTTGAAAACATTTTTGGATTGGGTTTCGGCCTTGCAATCAATCCTTCATATAAAATTATATTTTGACCCGATTGAAGCCAATGCAATGAGAAAACTGGCATCTTGGTGCAACCAAACTGCTGACCTTCTAGTAATTATTTTTGTGGATTGTCGATGTTTGTAATATATGTAAGATGATTAAGTGGGCAGAGAGCAAGGAAAAAGATTGTGTAACTGAAGAATATTATGATAGAGAAGGGCAAAAATAGAAAAAATATGACGACAACGATACGCAAATTACGTGTCAGGTCAGCAACAGACTTTCGAATTAAATGTTTTTTCTTTACCAAAAATAGCCAAGTCAAGAAGGATGCCAGACTGGTAGAAGAATTAAATTGTATTTCATTTACATTTAAATTGCTTTTTCTCTTAAATATCTTTTAGGTTTACGGATGGAATTAGAGTTGTCTCCTCTACCAAATTGTTCTTGTAAAGTTGTAACAAAAGACAGATCACCAAAAGCTAGTAGCTAAACAAGAAGCTTAAATTATATATTTTTTCCTCGTTCTTTGTGGTATGGGCATGTATGTTCTGGTTCGTATGTATTTCATAGTTCGTATAAAGGAAACGAATTTTCGTTTTGTTTCGTTATTTTTGCATTTTGATCTGTAAATTTTATGCATAAATTAAATCACGAATATAACACAACGCTTATTTTTAAGTATTAGAAATGGTCGATTTTACTATCAGGATTTTACCGGCATAAAGGTGTTAAAAAAATGTTTTCAATTGGTACTAAATAATTTCTGTTCCTTTTATGATTACAGTTCAGTTACGAAAACTGCCAAAATCAAATATTTCATATTCTGAATTGTCAAATACATTTCATCTCGTACATCGTAAGAGTTGTGAAAATAAATATCACGTAGCTTCTAATGCAAGCCCCCTCCGAGTTATGAGGGGAAAAAGGGCGACAGTACATTAATTCTAATGTTGCACAAATCTTAAAATTTGAAACTAGTGGTTTCAACATTAATATAGTAAGTAAATAGCTTAAACTATTTATTAGTCATGCGAAGATAATTTTAAACATATGATCCCAGATATTCGGGAATTTATCCTAAACTGGTAATAAAATTTGACAGCCACCCAAAAAGTTTTTAGGCATAACTTTTTCATTTTCAGTATTTGAAATAAAAATCTAAATATGCAGTAGTCATTTTATTCGAGTAAATAAAATCTGCCAAAACATTTGAATTACTCTAGATACTCTGTTCATAAATAAAATTTGCAGCTTTTTATCAGATATGCGTTTTTTAACATTGCATTAAATTTTAAAATCGTATGCATAAATTTATAAAAGCTTACCATGTTTTCCTGAATACAAAGCTTCGGACAAACAATTTTCCCTTTTTAATTTTATTTGCATCTTTGTACGGATTTATTCAGGCCTTAGCAAAAAAATGCATTACAAAAATATAATCGCAGAGGAATACAATTAACCATAAAATATTTCGTGTCGTTATGTGTCGGTTTCAGCAAATGTAATATATCATAACTACTTAATGCAAAATATTTAAAAGGGTTTTAAGTGGTAGCTTTTGACGTCATTGGACAGAATTAAAAACTTCTATAAAAACTAAAAATTAAAATCACGCATACCTCGTGCCGTTTTATTATAACCTTTGCAGTGCAAGTAGTAATGATGATATGAACGTCAATTAAATTTTTGAAAGTTAGTTTCAATGTTAAGGGCTCAGCAGCTTTTAAACTCCATAAATAAGCTGCTGTTGCTATGTAAAGTACTTAGCCCATATCCTGCAATAAGTCTCGATCAGTCATATATATTGGACATATTCACTCCACGAGTGGATAGAATAAGTGGATCATGTAAGTAAATTAATAAGCGTTCTTTTAATCAATTATGCAAAAACTACGTAAACCTTATTTATGGTACGGCCGCACGAACATAATTATGTGTATGGTCAACATAAATCCCATTAAAATGGACCATACCTAGTAAGGAAACGAAGAGCAATGAACAATTCTCTATCAAAAAATCAAATATTTCATCCTGGATACTATCTATACCTCAGATTATACCAACTTTATTGAATGCTATGGAATTTTACTACGTTGACCTGTTAAAAGTCGGACTTTTCAAATGCTCTGCTGGATAAAAGGCTTTACTAGAGATAAATAAGATAATTAATTTACCGCTTCTTGGTAACTACTTGGGTAGGTATAAGCTATGTCGAGCCTAACAAGCTTTACGCAATGTTTTCTTATCGATTGAAATTTATGATAATAACATACAGTTGAAACACGTGAGCCCCAAATATTATGGGTGGTTATATGTAAATAACACGTGAGATCTTTTAGTCATGAACATTTAAACACGTAAAATATTATTTCAAAATTGTCATAAAAATAGTAATTCCTGGCCATTTGCTTTTTTATATTTGTCAAAAATTGATGCCATGAGTTCATGGGTTGTATAACAAACCAATAGGATGGTTTATATTTTATTGGATCTGAACTTTCCATTGTGACGTAGATCTAAAATGATTTTTTGTAAGAATGTGTTGGAATTAGTGAGAGCTACTATATTAAATTAAAAAATAAATTTGTTAGTTTCAATTTTCCAAATGTATTTCAGACATGGTTTGTATTTTCCAGCTACAGTTCCATGTCGTGTTATAAATTGATGGGTGGGACGTGTACGGAAAGTTTTATTTTACACAATTAAAGTTTATTTCGTGTTGTAACGCAGAACAAACGATTGGTAAAAATGAAACCTGTTTCGCTTGAATAATTACGCATGACTTGCTGAGTTTTTAATTTGCGTTTATGACTACAGCATATGCTTATAAGTTATTGAACAAGCACATAACATTTTTTTCTATTTAATAGTGTTTAGTTTTTTAAATGCTCGAACCAAGGCATGGCTGCAATGTAACTCATACCAGAAGAACATGATTTACCAGCTTCGTGAAATATAATCAACCTTAACCGTTTTAAGCCGTCTATTTGAAATTTGGAGCAAACTACGACAATACCGATGTTAAAAAGCAAAAAATCTGACATTTCACTTGACACTGCTATTGGTTCCAATTATATCTATATTTATCGATAGTAAATCTAGCGTTTACTTTAATGTTTCTACTTTGGTTGTAAAACGAGCTTAATTTGAGCTTTTTAGTCGCATAAGTACATGCAGGGGTTTTTTTGGGGCATGGCATATATTTATGACTTGACCAGTCAAGTTTTGAAATATGCCATTCCCAACACATTACAATTCCAATATCACGATAAAATCAGACAGTTGATTTATGAGATAGAGTGGGTCCCCATGTTTACTATATATTTTTTAATCATGATTACATGTACAAAAGCGCTCATAAATATGAGACATATCTAATGGGCTAGTAATATTTCCATTTCGCTTTATCTAAGCAACGCAAAGTGCTTATGATAATTGCGAGGTGAATTCGTCCCATTAGTCTCAATCTGAATGTTAACGAACACATATCATTCCCATTTTGACTTACAATCTGCTTGAAAGCCACGGGAAGTGTTTGGAAACTTTCTATTTCGATTCACTGAAAATTTGTCGGACCTTTTATTTTCAAAAATGCTCATATCAGAAAACCTTCTTGATTCTCTAGTAGAATATATGAAAGTAACTGACATATTTGGCAGTTTACTTTACCAATGGAATAAAAGGCAAAATGCTTTTCAGCTCAAGTCCAAAGGAAAGCAGCTTTTGTACAAGATTAGACTTTGCATCGGTGGTGTATTCGGGTTGCTTGTTTTAGTACAGTTATTTTCTGCTTGGAAGATTAGCAACATTTTTGTGAAGCTTCACAGCATGTTCTTTTTCTGTGCTTTGATGCTGCATCTCTACACCCATTACGTATTTTGCTCAAAAGCAGAACTAATTGTCGGATTTTTAAATGGAATGCTGGCCTTTGAAAACAACAGAAACGGTAAATTTATATTTTGAAATTTAATTTAAACGTGAAATGTTGGATATTATCTTATATTAATGTTTTCATTTTACTTAAAGGTCAAACTCGGAATAATAGCCGTAGTGGAAAACTCACAAAGGCAGTTATGAAAATCATGGAACTATCTGGAGTAATGGTCCCCTTATTCTACCATTTGGACATATTTCGAAATCCATGCTTCCCAGTAAATTTGGCTAGCTACTGGCTTGTCACTGATCAATGTGTAGGAGAAATTGGAGTGGATCCACCAGCAACTTGGTCCACACATGAAATCTGGACTAAAGTGGTAGAGTTTTGCGTAAACTACTTTAACTGGAGTTTCCTTCTAAGCGGAAGTTATTTCCAGATGACTTTAGTACTGCTTGTTAAATGCTATTGCTTAAAATTGTACATTTTACTGGCCGGAAAGAAAATTGCTCAGAGTAATCGAGGTAGAGGTAAAACAAATTGGAAAACTTGTCTGATGTACAGGGAAATTGAGGTGATGTCCGCAGAGTATCGCAGATTATATTCCTGTTACATGACTTCGGATGTTCTTGTATCTGTAATGTTCGTACATACTATAAGTTTGTATGCTTGCTTCTACTTTGGACTCAAGCTTCCTCCCATTATGTTGATTGTTTTTATGTGCACTGCGGTAAATGCTGGCGTTGTTCTGGTATGCATGTATACCAGTGCTGCAAACGTGTACAAAGCATCAACTTATGTTTTAGAGGTACAGGTAAAGAGTGGCATTACCTTGTCATGTCCAATCTTTCGACGTTTTCTAAGATCATGCAAAACGGTTAAGATATATATTGGCGGGACAAATTTTGTGGAGCCGTTAACTCCACTAAATTTGGAGCAATTTTCCATAAATCAAGTTATTAGTTTGATGCTTTTGGAGTTTTAAAGAGAACTGCATTACAGCTTGCAACTTATTTTATGCCAGTGGTTGAATAATGCATTAGTATTAGTAGTACATGGAATTCGATACTGACTCCTAGACTATACTACTTAACATTTGGGTCGAGGATAGAATGGACAAGGTCAAAGACTGTATTTCCTTAAAGCTATACGCACGAACCATACGTTTTTCTATAAGAGGACAAAGAAACTGAATACTCATTATTTGGGGGAGCCAGGTTCCTTTTAATAAGCTAATCGTCCATTATAATAGTGTACCCATTTTCGTGCTTATTTAACTTTAATTTATATACTTTGCTTATAAAATATGTGTGGTAATCAGTACATTAACCAAAAATCAATTCAGCAATCAATCATATAAAAGTAAACTAGTGTAACTCGTATTTTCTATTCACATTTCTTCAAAAGTATTTGGCTTCATTCCATTTCAAACAGAAAAAGCAATTATCTCGTAACTTAACAGTGTGAATTATTTTTCTAGGGTCATACCTAGGGTAGGGTATCTAGGGTACACCAGGTTACGATAGGAAACACAACTTATGTCGACGAAATGAATTAAATCTATGAAAAGTATAAAACTGTAACGCATTTTGAATTATAATAAATTATTCGTATAATTAAAGTATAATTATAAACTATTTCTTACAAATGACATAATATGTAAGTGATCCTCAGTATTAACTACGTAAGTAAGTATCTGCATTTGTCAACATGAACTAAAAAGTTATACTGTAAATACTAGCTTTTTGAATAAAAATAATAAAATGCGACAAATTTGTTTATGGAATTTATTTATTTTGTAAATCCAGATCTTGAATTTCTAAATACTGCATTCTCGTATTTAAAATTTGTAGATTGAACAGTTGACAACACGTAAACCCATTGCAGCCAAATTGGTTAGGTTACCTAAAAACGTATGCAAAATTTGTAATATTTGTCATCCATTTTTCTTTGAGAGTCTATCTCTTCCACTAGGTTTCGGCAACTGATTTATCTGGATCGGTAATTGTTAAACTGAAAAACTCACAACCTATACCTGGCATATATCCAGATTTAGGAGAAAAATTTGACATGACTTAATATGATAGATGTGAAACATGATAGTAAAAACATGTGATTCCAAAATAGAGTGTGTTGTTTTTGTGATTTATGATAATATCAATTGTGCTCCAATATTGTAAAGTTTGTTCGATTTTTTATCTATCGACAACCCACACCACGGGCCATCAGGTGCATTCCCCGTGTGGAAGAAAAATAAGAAATTTAAATAATCGATTGGTTATTTAAACTTTCAAAACTTTAACCGTCGACCAAGTCTACATGATCAAAAACTCCATTATTAGTTGACAGTCTAGTACCACGTGTCTATATAGACACGTAAAAAATAATTTAATTTACGTGTCTATATAGACACGTAAATTTAAAAAAATATTATTTCTTATCTCATTTTTACGTGTCTATATAGACACGTAAATCGGTTTTAATTAAATTTTAAGC
>JAQFXM010005680.1:0-14523 GCA_034693345.1 Entomobrya multifasciata | reverse complement strand
TGATGTTGTAGATTAGATTAGTTATCCTTTTTTATGGTCAATAACTCGAACGATACTGTTTTGAAGAAAAGCTTCTGCTTGAGCGGGTACATTGTGGTCTACAAATGTGTTCTTCATGCGACTAGTGGACTGCAAACCCATCAAATCGATTTCGTGTCTGTTAATTTACAATACAAATTATTCGTATTGCCAAACCACACTTTGACGAGATATAAATAACATGGAAAAATAACAATTAAGTACGAAAAAATACTTGCGAGCATACTAATTTTATACTCAGATTTTTTCGTTCCTTTCAAATAAGTTTATTTATGTATGCATTATTATATACTCTGATTAATTATTGTCCATCTTTTAAATAGTTTTATTACATTTAGTCGATTTTCCACACTAATTTCCTATTCCATCAATTTACAATAATGTACCAAAGCCGATCAAGGTTAGCAATTATGCCAATGACTATGATGGCACAGTACCAGCCTACGCCATTCTCTTGTTTGTTCTCCATAATTCAATAATTTTCTTATATCGAAAAAAGAAATCAAAGTAGTACAAATGAAGAAACACTCCAACCTTGACTTTATTGGAATTCAACAGTTATCATTTTTACTTAAGGTCCGTGTCCGCATTTTCAACTCACTCTCAATCGGATCATTATACAACTCACAAGTAGATATACCTCTTCCCAACTTTGCAAATAATTTTAGTTTGTAAAGATAATGAGTTCATACAATGCTAAGTCTCGTTTAACGAAAGACTGCACTGCAGCCATGTAGTGATATATACTAGAATAAGGGGTCATCTATTATATGGCGTCACCATGAACATTTGCTGCTAATATCATGAGTAGACCTTTTTGGCTATACATGGCTTGATTGCAAAATGGGCTCTAACCAGCGCTCGTGTAAAAAAGATCCAAATAATATTCCAAATGCTTATTTCTATGGGGTCTAGTATCGTTAATCATATCATAACATAACTTGAAGTTCTGTAAAATGTTATGCTTGTCAAGAATATACTTTATTTAATTAAATTGTCATGTTTGTAGAAAAATCCACTTCTCATTCGAATTGAAGAAAAGGCTGGCCATGGCGGCGGTTCTCCGCTTTCAAAAGTCGTAAGTAGAAGTAAAATATCTCTAGATAAATTCGTTCGATTGAAACAATGCCAATGAATGCAATAATATTTAATTTGACAGATCGCAGAAGTGGTGGATGACTTTGCCTTCATGACTCATGCACTTAAAATAAAATTTTATAATGATTAATGTTTTTACATTCGAAATATTTTAACTTAAATAAAATGATATGTCGTGTCGAGTAGCTTAAAAAAACATGTTTTTGTTCAATCATCTCATTTCCTTTGCATGCATAAACATGTTTTGCAACAAAAACACGAATAAATCGAGAATTTTGAATGGCTTAAGATCTCATGAGTTTTAAGATCACGAGAAAATATTAATTGGAAGAGAGTAAAAAAAAGTTCGCAGTAAGTGGCTTAGCTAATAAAGACATTCTTTGTTAAACATTCCATGATTTTATTCAATTCGTTTTTTTGGGATTACATCCGGATAGATGCTTATGCAAAAGCTTTATAAAAGTTGCATCAAAGCGAGATAAGTATTTTCTATTCCAGAAATTGGATTAAAGTTTTATAACATTGGATTTATGAGGATGTATGAATATACATAACGTTGAGCTAATTGTCATTTTTGCAGTCTCCTATAAATACGGAGTGATCAACTATTAAAGTCACATTAACAAGTTAAAGTCACAAATACAATATCTAAAACCTCTTTCCCAAACTTCAATTAATTTTCGAAAAGATAACTTTGAAAAATGAACTCAAATCTTGCTCTAGTATTGTTGGCATTATTCGCCTTTGCAGCTACTGCAAATGCTGCAAGCTGCGTAGGGCTAGAAAAATCGAAAACATTCACTAAATTCACAGAAGCAAAGACTGCTTGTTTGACTACTCTGAACTTAACCTCCAGTGATATTCCATCTGGAAAGGATTTGAAAGAGAAGCATTTCAACGATCGGGTTAGTTGCCTAAAATATGATTTACATAAACTTTTTTAAATGATTTGATTAAAATTGAGTATTTCTGTTTCGCAGTGCTTGAGTAGCTGTGCCTTGGAAAGTTTGAACCTCGTAAGTTGATAAAATACATGCAATCATAGTTGATTCTTTTATTCAATTTTTCAATTTAAAAAAATCAATTTTAACGATTTAAAAAAAATTGTAGTACAAGAATGGAACCTTTAAAAAAGACACAATTTTGGAGGCTTTGAAAGCGGAAGTAGCGACTGAAAATCAGGAAAAGTTGACCAAAACTGTCGAAACGTGCATTGAAGTTGCAGAGAAAAAGTGTAAGTCTAATCATGAATCATTCTAGAAGCAAGCAATATTTTATGCTAAAAGAATAATATCGTTTGTAAATAACGTAAGTAACGTTTGTAAATTGTGTAACCACTTTCTTGTAGGGGAAAAGAAGGACAAGGATGATAAAAAAGCTAAAGATGCCAAAGACGACAAAAGGAACAAGAAAATGACCAAGGATTTCAAGCCACATGAACATGGAAAGTGTGGATGTAGAAAGGCTGCAAAATTTGTTTACTGCATGATCGAAAAGGATAATGAAGTAAGTGAAAATTTATTAAACTTAACACAATCAACCACAATTTGCTCTACAATAACGATTCACTTTGTTTCAGTGCTAAATGCCCGCTGGTGTGCGTAATCGCCGTGATCCTACAATATGTCGTATAAAATATTACAAATCCCTTCTTTGATTAAACCTCAAAATAAAATGAAATAAATTGCAAATTAAAACTATCCATTTTGGTATAATTTGAATGAGTTTTTATTTGTTTTGTATTTTTCACCTACGAAGCACCTACTTTTTACAACTTAATTGCAAGCCTTGTTTTAGCAATTTATAGTGTTACATTATACTTGGGTGGCAGTAAAAGTATCGCTTACAGTTAAAACATTACACTATGAAAATTTTACATCTTGATGACTTTTGTCCTCTATCGATTAGAATTCAAAATGGGACTTCCTGTGACATCAGCTTCCATCACTGAATCTTGAGTCCCATTGTGCACGTTTTCACACCAGCTTTCAATACTTAGTTTGAATTGCATCATTACCAACAAGTACGTGATAATATTGGTAGAGGCCTGTGAACCAAATTATAAATGGTAATTGTTGGCACTGTATAAAATAATTGAAATTTTAACGTGCGTAGTATTAATGTATATGAAAATGGCTCTTACAGAAGCCAGAAAAGTTGTCGAAATGGACGTCACATTGACAGCTCTCATTTGTGTGGGGAAAGCTGAGACTTTCTGCAGAAACAAGACTATCTGTTGTTGACTCTTTTCATCCAATTCAGCCAAAGAAATACTGTTGAGTACGGGAGCTGCTGATACTGCCTACATCAACAAATAATAATACAAAAACAGCATCAAATATATATACTGAAAATAATTAAATAGTTTTAATTTTTCCATTAATTTGTCCATATAATGTTTACCGCATTCGTGACCAATTGACCAGATATTAAGATGAGGAACAAGAATATAGCAGCACAATATAACTGCATGCCCCATACCCCAGTCATTTCCTTCCCTTGAGGGGCAGATATCCCTTCACCCTGCAGAATAGTCGCGTAAAGTCCAACCGTTACAGTGAAACAGCAAGTGCACAAAGTAAGTAACACCTAAAACATGTTTACAGAAAAGTTTGAGCGGTTTCCTCTTGTTTTTTCAACGGTCATCAATTATCACCATTATATATGCTTATAAAAAAAGTAATGCATTTTTACCTGAACTCCAAAGAAATCCTCAAAATATTTCACTGTTGTACAAAGCTGCTCATGTAAAACTCTCATGGAATCAATTTTCGTGTACAATTTTGATGTAGTTTTCTTCAACATGATAGTTTTCAGCATTTCAGATATTTTTAGAAAGTGAGAGCGTATAAGCAAACAGATGAACAAAAAGAGAGTGGACACAATGTATGGAATCATTAGTGTCAATGTAATTATCGTAGTCCCTGAAAGTAATGCGAAACAATTTTCGTATACCCCAATCGATTTAAGGGAGGTCCAGTACATGAAAGCAAAGAAACAGGATCCCTCAACTATTGTAAATCCAAATACGATGTAGCATCCAAATTTTATTTTCCGTAAATCATCAGCCGAGTCACAAATCGCGTGGAATACTTCATTCAAAGATGTCCAACCCTTGAAAAATCAATCACTAATTTATTAAATTATTTTCTTTATGATATTTTTGGCGAAAAATTTAATTTCACCAACCTGCGAAAATTTGTGCTTGTAAATTCGTCCACACGTCAACAAGGCTGACGTTTCAAAGACCATGGCCAAAGTTTGAAAAGTGAAAGCATACAAATCAGTTCCACTGAAAACAACTTGCATACGATTTTTTATTTCTGTTCTGGAAAAAGGAAGAATCGTGAAGAAAAATATTATCAAAATCGTATTCACAATTGCAGCCGGACTTTTCCAGCGGAAAACCAATTGGCAATCACTGGAACCTCCCAGTTGCCCTTCAGTTCTAACATGTTGGAGACACAGAGGTACCAAACCAAACGCTTGTGCTAGTGAAATTATTGGTTTAATTGTGTCACAAAGACAATGACGAGCCATTTTACAGGAATCATAAAAGGCAACCTCGACCGTCTTATGTTGCCCCTTTTGTATTCCTATTAACTCTGCGCAACAGAAATCATCGTTCTGCTGCAAATCACTCGATTTTTTCCTATTAAATATTAAACTTTTGAATAGCCCCATGAATCTGAGAGAAGTGATCTGAAGATTCAATCGCTTTCTCTAGAAATGTTTTTTACTTGTCGACCCGCATCGAAATTTTGCAGTTTTTGTTTACAGTAAGAACTTTGCTTCTTTGATACTTTCTCAGATTTTATTACACGTTTGCATATATTTTTGCAGTTAAAAGAAGGAGATCGATACCCTGCTCGTGCTCAAAAAGCAAACACTAATAAGATGAATGATCGTTGATCGTCTTGCCTAGAGTAAAAAATTGCAAATTGCAAACCCTTTCTTTAGCAAATATATGCTTATTGTCAACAAAATACATTAATTCTAGGAAATTCGGGTAATATCTACATAATTCATCTATCTAAGGACAACTAAAGGTTGAAGTTTGCTTTAGCATCTACATACAACGAAATTTTGGCTATCGACTGTTGTTCCAATTGCAAGGAAATAAATTGAGCAATGGTTAAATATTTGTTCATTGAGCAGACATATTCAAAGAATAATAGTGCCATTAGCACATGAGCGTCGTGTACGTCCATGTGACATGTACATTTATAATTGCAATCCAATAAATGATGAAACGAAGACATTACTTGAACACTGAACACGCAACCCTCAAATAAAATGGAAGATTAAAATCCCGTGATACCGGAACATTTAATTCCGCAAAGTACTCTCTTCCTATTAGAAATTTCTGACGTCATAAAATTAACGTTTACTCTTTCATAGGTCAAAAATCATTAAGTATACATATTTTATATGGAGTGAATGTCGATTATTCTAGC
Organism: Entomobrya multifasciata; assembly: GCA_034693345.1. Taxonomy (NCBI): domain Eukaryota; kingdom Metazoa; phylum Arthropoda; class Collembola; order Entomobryomorpha; family Entomobryidae; genus Entomobrya; species Entomobrya multifasciata. The sequence goes on along the minus strand of JAQFXM010005680.1, from coordinate 8,929 downwards.
GACCAATACTTGATACAAGAGTATTGCTATTAAACATAGAAAACGTAGAAATAACTGTTAGAAAAAAGCATGAGTAGTAATTTTATAATTCATGGATCAAGATATCTATCGAGTTGTAAATTCATGACACATGAAGTCCAGCCTGGATACAGAATGCAGACGAAATATTAAAATTCCGACTACGTGTCCCGAAAAAGCTTCTGGACAAATATGCAAGATTCGAAGTCAGTAATTTTATGTCTAAACCTTTACTAATATTACGTTCACCTAGATGTCAATGAATTCAGCAATTAGGGAGATCGGTAAATGCTGTCAGATAAGGTCTACGAAGCTGAAGGTTTTACCCGACGCAAGGAAGGGCTAGAAATAATATTTGAATTTCATGCAAGTAAATTCAATAAGGGGTTCACTTCCAGTTTTTGACAAACTGCTGCTGTTTCGGTTGACAGAAATACGCACTGGATCAGCAGAAACAAGATTCATAGTTCAGTTAAACCTGGGGTGAAATGAGATGATTTTAATTCAATTTTGTAATGAGATTTTTAACCTGTGAAGTCTAAAACGTATGCAGTAAAACTAAACAGAGGAAGGAACTCTTCTTATTACACCAAGATTGAGCATGGATGATTTCCTTAAAATTCACCTCACCTCATCTCTGCTTGATATGCATGAAGTATGCCCTTTTTGGAGCAGAGCGTGAATCTTCTTTCAAAAATTCATCCACAACGCTTTCTACCTGTCCATTGCACTTCATGCTGGTACACGGTCCATTTCCATTTATGGTTGGTTAGTATAAATATTTGAATAAACAAGAACCAATTAGCAATGATAAAATTGATAAACTTCCCTATTCCCGACAGTGTCCAAATAAGGATTTTCCTGCAATTTGGCATGTTTTCTACTGAATACATAAGTAGAATATCAACCAACCACTAGACCAGACCATCAGCAGTAACAGGAAGCAAACACGTACATCTTTTATTTTCTACACAAGACAAGAGTAATGGTTCGTGTGAGATTGAAAGCCATGCAAACTTTAAAAGATACCTCAGATGTTACACCGGAGAAAGTTGAAAGGACACAAACTCCAGCCTAGCTTTCCCAACAAAACTGGAAATATTATGTTCCGCTTTGTCATCTTATGTTCAATGTTTAATAGCTTTCAGCCATAAAAATGGTTTGTCCCACTTTCACCTTCTTCTACTTGTTCATCTTCTTTCCCTTCTCAAAGTTGTTTGTTTGTTACGCAGTGCCTCTCCTCTATCCAAAATCCAAACGACTGAATGTAATATGATGCATTATGCAACACTATTCACCTGAGAAATGACATAAACCTAACCTGACCTAATTACAAAATCGTGATCATCATATTTTATATAGCATTTTAAAGTATCCTCCCTCACCATAAGTCCTCAAAACCACAAGAGAAGTAAACATGTCATATTTCATAATGATGAGAAGAGACTCCAGAAAACATTTTCTCATTTCCACTTTTATGTGGTTTTTATGGCATAAACTCTACCCGAGAAGAAGAGAAGCATAAAACTGGAGCAACTAGACCCAAGAGCAGCAAATCTACCTGGACGAATGCAATGATGATGATGATGATGAGATGAGCATTGTGTAGAGAAGAGAGAGTGGGTGGGGCGAAGGGAACTTGTCAGCACTCCGCCAAATTCCATCGCGACATTGGAATTTGTAAACCATTGCATAGCGCTTTTACATCTTCATCTTTCATATCAGCAGGAAGAACATTCCCAATGCAAAAAGAGAGCATCACAACATTTCTAAGCATTTCTGCTGTTTGTGTTACCTGCCATAATGAAATAAAATTTTCAAAGGCTTAGAAACTCTAATTAACAACTTTTCTACTGCTAATGAATAATTAAAAGTTGGTCTGTCCAGCTTGGTTCCTGTCTTGCTGCGTTTCATTTATAATTTTTGCCTACAAAAGTACGCAGTTCTCCTCCGAAACTCAAGTGTGTATCGGCTTCTTAAGTCAGCAGTCCAGGTTTCAGGTAAGCACCAGTTTGTTTTAATGAATGGTTATTGGCATGCATAAAGTTAATTGACACTTGATCGTGTCATACCGTGACCGTACCATATAATATGTGTAAATGGTAAAGAACGGGAAAATATTTCATCATTTTCGTCACCAAAAATGAACTCCTTTTGAAGACATTTAGCTTGACTACTTCTGACGAGATCTCCTTACATGCAAAACTGTGTATAGTTTGTGTAGTAAACAAAAATGATGCTGGCAGCTGATTCTTCAAGCCAATTTAGTCAGTCGTCAGCTTGAATCAAATGACGTTGTAATATCAATGTCCTCTTGTCCTACTTTTAAATGTGATTCTAGATTTGTCACTTTGCCGTAGTCATCACATTAGGTGTACTAATAGATGTACAATTTTTTTTGTTTCTGACAGAGAGTGTTTAATCAAACGACATTACGTGGGCTGCTTGTGGATAGGATCAACAAGTTGTGTGTCTACCTCAGTGGATTCAATAAAGGTTCTTATCCAGGACCCATCCTCGAAGTTTAGGCCACGTCCCTTTCATGCTTTCAACAGTTAATCGGCTAGTCTGGCCTAGAATTAGAAATCAGCGATTTATCGGATCTTTTCAATACTTTTTCAAAGAATTTGGTCAACAGAGCAATCATTTTCAACATCAAACCTTGTGGAGAAATTACAGTGCTGCTTTTCCGAATAATCATTTGAAGGTTTGTAATATTTCAGAACAAGTTTCTTTATAATTTAATTGTATAAAATGTCCATTTGAGTGAGATTCATGTCTGCATTAGTTCTCTGGCTTCTTTTAAAAACTTGAAACTATACAAGGAAATAAGGCATAAAAATAGGGTCTTTTTAAAAATACTTCATAACCATATTGAGCAGTATAATGAAATATTGCTAGCGGATAGTTTAATTAAGGTTAAAACATGTTAGTTATGTTGTAGTAAAAATAGTGACAATGTACTTATGCGTTTTAATCAGTAATGAACTGACACTAACTAATTTGATGTCTTAGCTTGTGAAGTGAAAGCATCATCAAAATCAAATCCAGTTAGTTGTCTTTCAATGTGCGTGACCTGTGCGGACGGATCCTCAGAATGGCGCACATGAGAGCCCCAAGTTCGTTCAACGACATCCATACTGATTTTGTAACTACTGAAGAAGGAACCACTCTTTCTGAACTTCTCCAAGTATTAGGATCTATTTCCATCACTCCAATACTGGTTCCCCTTATAATTCCTTGGACCTTTCCTTCCAGTTTTGTCAAGCAAGCCGTCTCCAGCAAAGATTTTTTCCTGCTAATCAGAGCAATTTTGGAATATCCGGTTCTAGCAATTTTACCCATATGGATTATCACAGTGTTTACCTCAGAAAATTTGGATCGTACAAATTTTGTAACGTACAGCGGAGCTATATTCATCATTTTGTTTTGTTTTGCGGCTGGCATTATTATTGTTAACCATGCTATAACGGCACCAAAATGGTATGGGTTGAAGGAGCAGTGGAATAAAATTAAGGATTTACCAACGGGATGGTCCAAGAAAGCCAATCAGGAACAACAACAAAAGGATGGCAAATTACTTCAAGAAAGAATACCATTCATTACAAACTACCGAGCCATCGTTATCTATATAACTGTACTTTCCATCTTGGCTGTTGATTTCATTATTTTTCCGAGAAGATTCGCAAAAACGAAGACGTATGGCATTAGTTTAATGGATGTGGGGACAGGATGCTTTGTTTTCGCTAATGGAATTGTTGCACCCGAAGCCAGAAATAAGATGTCTCCACTAAGCAAGTCTATCAAGTCAACTATTCCCATCATCATTCTTGGTTTCATTCGTCTTATTACAGTGAAAGGTATTTTAATTTTGTGCTACATATTTTATGTGAAATGACAATGCGTGCGCTTTCCCCATTTTTATACATATGCAAACTTTTTATCGCAGGAATTGAATATCAAGAAGTTGTTGAAGAATACGGTGTTCACTGGAACTTCTTCCTGACCCTCGCCGGAGTTAAAGTGTTGAGTTCTCTCTTGTTTGCAATATTCGACCCTGCGCATGGATTAAAACTGGCCACAACCGTGTCTCTACTGTACCAGTTTATTCTGAAACATGATGACCTCGAAGGGAAATTCATTTTGAATTCCAAAGTTAATAGAGGAGACAGCCTTCTTCATGCAAACCGGGAAGGAATTTTCTCTGTAATTGGCTATTTATCGATTTATCTGGCAAGTGTTTATTTTGGAAAGCTTATAACGTGGAAGACGAGAACTAGCGTTCGTGACTGGATGGAATACGCCCTTCAAACTCTCCTACAAGTACTTGTGCTGTGGGGACTATACATGGTGTCTACAACGTATGGGGATCAGCCTTGTCGGCGGTCAGCCAATCTTAGTTATGTTTTGTTGATGGTGGCTCTGAATTATTCACTTCTTTGGGGTCAAATGTTCCTGGCTTTGTTGCTGGTGTGCATTCAGCATCTTGGATTAATTTTTGGTCCAATCATATTTTATGAATTGGATGCATTTCACAAGAAACAGGCAAGCCGACTTCAAAATTTGCAGCAGATGAATAGGGATTTTTCTAAAGTAAAACGGGAGAAACGTGAGGATGAAGATGATGATATAGATGAACTACTTCAGAACTTGGATGATCGTCTTAATTCTACGCTGGAGAAGATGAAAGCTTGTCAACCTGGAACCCCGGCTGAATTAAAACTTCGTGAAGACATTTTAGAAATCGAAAATGAAATCGCTGGAGTTGAAAGTAGATTGGGGAAGGATAATTCAGATGAAGAGGATGAGCAAGACATGAAAGGGAAAAACTTGGTGTTGATGCCTGACCTTTCCAGATCACCAGTGATACTAGAAGCTATTTGTTACAATGCACTTGCAATATTTTTATTGGGAAATCTTTTAACTGGACTGATCAACAGCATGATTTACACAATGTACACTGCAGCATACTTGGCCTTGTGTTATTTATGGTTTTATGCCACCGTGATTTATTCTGTTAGCATTACATTATACTGGTATAAGATACAGTTGAAGTTTTGGTGAAAATTGTCTTCTTGTGAGTAAACATAATTGATAATTTTTTGGAATAAAATATTTATTTTCAAGGTACTCAGCAGTTTGTTTACTTAATTATAGGTAATAAGTAGTTTATTTAGTTATTTAATATGTGAGACTGAATTGAGTTATTTAATAAATATTTTCAATCGAATTAAAATATTTTGTGCCTGCATTGCGTTTTAGCCTCATTTTAAATTTAGAAATTCTCATTTGGACATTTTTAGAACTTTCATAATATCTTTTAACTTACACTTTGGCTTATAACTTATAATTTCTGTTTTCATCTTACAGTGCTCGGTGTTTGGTGCGAAAATTTTGTCTAGACCAACGCAATCTCGGGAAAATCATACTTTGACTAAATCACAAGCTATGGGGAAAATTTCTTATTCGGACATTCGTCGACAAGAAGATATCGTTGATGAATATCATGGAACTCAGGTTTGTACATGAAAAATAATAAACCAAAAAAATATGATATGATAAGCAATTTGGACACTTTTTTATAAACTACGTCTTTTTATAGATTGCAGATCCATATAGGTGGTTAGAGAACCCTGATGCTGATGACGTGAAAGAATTTGTGGATACTCAAAATAGCCTCACTGTGCCATATTTGGAAGCGTGCAAACCACGAGAAGAAATTAAATCTCGGCTCACTGAACTATGGAATTACCCTAAATATGGATGCCCATTTAAAAGGGGAGATAGGTACTTCTACTTCAAAAATGCTGGACTACAGAACCAAAGGTAATTCAATTCGTTGGTTGATAAACATTCATTTTCATTATATTTAATATATTTTGTAAAACTAAAACTACTTTTGTACCGATCAAAATCGTAATGCTTTTATCTTCTGATTTTCTAGTGTTCTGTACATGTTCCGATCTCTCGATGAAGAAGGTGAGGTTTTCTTGGATCCCAACTCTTTAAGTGAAGATGGAACTGTTGCTATTTCCACGTATGCCTTTTCTGAAAATGGTGAAGTTTTTGCTTATGGTCTCTCTGGAAGTGGATCCGACTGGCTCAGTATTCATTTCAAGAATGTTTTAACCGGAGAAACGTATCCAGAGGTTTTGCACAAGGTCAAGTTTACCAGCTTATCATGGACTCATGACAATAAAGGAGTATTTTATGGGGTAAGTTGAGATTTTTGTTGCTTCCTCATGACCTCAAGCCTTGGTGTCACAAATTATTAATCGTGTCCTTGTGTTGTATTGTATAATTTTTTATAGCGCTACTCTGACCAAGAGGGTAAAACTGATGGATCTGAAACTACATCAAACGAGAACCAGAAGCTCTACTATCATCGATTGGGTACTGAACAATCTCAAGATGTTTTGGTTGTGGATTTCCCTGAAAATCCAAAATGGCGAATGTAATTAGTCTTTTCAATATAATCGTAAGCTGGAATTGTGACAAGGGTTTAATTTAAAGTTTTAATGTTTTTCTAGTGGTGCTGAAGTTTCGGATTGCGGAAACTATTTGATTGTCTCTCCACAACAGGATTGCAGGGACAATTTAGTGTTTTTTGCAGATTTAGCGGAGCCGTTAAAAGCCGGCATTAGTGAAAAGCTGGTTTTAAATCCGGTTGTCACTAAATTTGACGCAGACTATTTGGTAAGTTTTAAGAGAAAATCTTAGTTATATGTTCACATGCAAATCTTCGAAATCTATATTATTAATGTCCCACTTTTTCCACTAGTACGTCACGAACACTGGACCACTTATGTACTTCCGTACAAGCAAGGACGCTCCAAACTACCGGATTGCTACAATCGATTTTTCAAAACCCATTGCGGAAGATTCTTGGACATCAGTAGTACCTGAACACGAGAAAGATGTTTTAGACTGGGCTGCTTGTGTGAACAAGTAAGTTTTAGATGGGTTTCCCATAAATTATGTTAAAAATCATCCAATTATCTTGGTGTCAATCAGGTGCTTTATATTGTTTCCTTTTCAATATAGTGACATTTTAGTGACCTGCTACATTCAAGATGTTAAGAACACTTTGCAATTGAGAAAACTTCTTGATGGATCAGTAATTAAGGACTTTGCTCTTGAGGTTGGAACAATCATGGGATATTCTGGAAGAAAGGAGGATACAGAGCTTTTCTTCCAGTTTGCATCTTTTCTCACGCCTGCGAAAATTTTCAATGTTGATTTGAAATCAGATTCTTTGGAACCCAAGGTAATGCACCTTATAAAATTGCTTTGATTCTGTAGCTCTAAAATAAGTAGAGGAAGAATGGCCAAGTTAAGAGTTTGAAATGTTTATCTGTAGGTGGTTCGCGAAGTTACACTGAAAGGATTTGATCCCACCAGTTTTGTTACAACTCAAATCTTCTACACAAGTAAGGATGGTACAAAAGTTCCCATGTTCATTGTTCACAAAAAGGTAAACAAGTTAAAAAATCTTTATCCCAAAAATTAGCAAAGAACAGAAGTAAAATATAACGTTAATTGTGTTTTTTAACATGTGCATCAAGGATCTTGTCATGAATGGAGACACCCCTTGCCTGTTGTATGGATATGGCGGTTTCAACATCAGCGTGCAGCCTACCTTTTCCGTCACCCGAATTGTGTTTATGCAGCATATGGATGGCGTGTTTGCCATTGCCAATATACGTGGAGGAGGTGAGTATGGTGAAAAGTGGCACAACGGAGGTCGACTTTTGAACAAGCAAAATGGATTCGATGATTTTCAAGCTGCTGCTCAGTACTTGATTGACAACAAGTACACCAGTGCACGAAAGCTTACAATTCAGGGTGCTTCCAATGGAGGCTTACTGGTTGGGGCTTGTGTCAATCAACGACCTGATCTGTTTGGTGCTGCTATCGCACAAGTTGGGTAAGTGTACATAATAGAATGACAGGCACATGATAGTAACTACTTTGTATTTAAATAACTGAACTCTTCTCTTATTGCTGACATTTTGTTTGCAGTGTGATGGACATGTTGAGATTTCACAAGTTTACAATTGGGTACGCTTGGTGCAGTGACTTTGGATGTTCTGATGAGAAGGAACACTTTGACAATTTGCTCAAATTTTCACCAATTCATAATGTTAAATTACCTGAAGATGAGAATGTTCAGTATCCTGCAGTATTATTGCTAACAGCAGATCATGATGACAGAGTTGTTCCCCTTCATTCTTACAAGTATATATCTGAGCTTCAAACTAAGATCGGAAAACATTCGCGTCAGGTAAGAACATCAATTAACTTGTTACTTTCTTTGACTTCTTTTTATCTTTCGTTTTGAACTATTTATGAAGTCACTACATCATGATTAATTGACAACTTCTTTAGACCAATCCATTGCTAATCCGCATTGAAACCAAGGCTGGGCACGGAGCCGGGAAGCCGACTGCCAAAATAGTAAGATAAATATTTGCAATCAGTGTCGTGTCTTTCTTTAAAAGAAAAACAAAAATGTATTTAAAATTTAATTCTGTCTTTATTATATCTGTGCAGATTGAAGAGCACACCGATATACTTTCCTTCATGACACTTGCTCTAGGACTTGAATTCAAATCATAAAATTCCCAATACCTGTGCACTGTGAGTAACCGAAGTAGTCAAAGTATTGTTAGCAGAATGGAATATCTAATCTACTCTAAATACTTCATCTATTTCACTGATATATTCAAAAAGATTTCAAATAATGTTCTTTCTATTCAATATGTATTCAAATTCAATATTATACTATATGCATGTAAACTTTATATAATGGGCCAATATTGGAGCTTTAAGTTTTCCATTCTTCTACTGGTTCTCTCTTATTTATGGTAATATAAATGAGTGATGTGTGTATAATCATCTAAAAACTAAA
>JAQFXM010005679.1:0-14525 GCA_034693345.1 Entomobrya multifasciata | reverse complement strand
TTACCATTCAATTCTACATTTCTGTACAAGGTTATAAATATAAGTCCTTTGTAATTACGCGTCACTTCTCATTCAACTTCTCTCTGAACGAGACACTTCTTACTTTGACTCGGACCTTACAAGTCCATCAATTTCTTTCCTTTTTAAGTCAGAATAAAAATACGATAATATTCTTGACTTTCAGTAAACTTAACTATCAACTTGTAGTTTTTACTCATTCTTTTTTATCATTACAATTCCTTTGAGAAGTCAGGAATCTGTAGCATTTTACTTTCATGACACTTGTCATCATCCTAACAATCATTCATTCAACCTTCATCTTGTCTCTAATTTTGTCTAATCATCCTGGCTATTTTGTCTCCATCTGAACTAGAATAACCCGACGCCCAGAAGACCGGTGTAATCACAATACCCGTGAATTCACCCCTTCAATTACAGTGTTTTATCAGCTTTCTCGCTATTTGCTTTAATGATGGAAACTGATGTACTAAATACCTTATGTTCATTAAGTGACCAATAAAAATTTAAACGCCGGGAGCAACAGATGCGCCAAAAAGATCTACGTGCAATGCATTCAATCAAAGCTTTTATCTGCAATCTTTGAGAAAAATTCGGGATGGGCTTTCATGCACATTTCATACAATTTTTAGTGACCGATACCATTTTGTAAAAAAGGAGTATTATTCATACTTATTTCGCAAGTTAACTAAATAAACTTCTCGATCGTGTTTTTTACGATAATGATATTATTACGATGTCGGTGGTGAAGATGCGTATAATCGTTGTATGAGCAAACTATTTGAAAGTACGAAAAAAATATTATAATACAAACGTATTATATATAATAACTAAGCTAGTGAAAGACGATGACGTTCAAACCCCTTGAGAGGTCGCAAATAATTGAGCAATAAATAAATATGTGTGGTAGAACAACAGCAATTCATCATGAATGTCTTCTTTCGTTGTATGCTTTTGGCATTCATCATCCTGGCTGGCTTTTTTTTTACAAAGATACTGAATATATGTAATGTAGTGTTGTGTTAGTCTACACAAAAAATAGAGACAGCCAAGGAGAAGGAGCCAAAGCAAACTGGTAGAAAATAACAAAGTGTTTAGAAACTGAGTAGATGGGAAAGCGATAAGTTTACTTTGACTCCTTGAGTTCATGCGAAATAGAAAAGCAAATATTGAATATAGTCTTGCTTACACTTCAGCACAGCACATAGCTATTCAGCAAGGTATACTCTTGAGGCAAGAAGTCTACTCTTTTCTTTAGTGAAAGAAAAGAAAGAAGAAGTAATCAATTACTTGGCTTAAAAGAAAAAAACGATGAAGAAGCATAAAAAATATGAAAAGCCTTTTTGTTCACTTTTTAATTGGTGGTATGTTTACTCTGCTACCAGTGCTGTTCTGCTGATAATAATACTGATTAAATGAATGATATATTGTTACGATCCTGGCTGGACAACATTTAATTACCGCAGCGTGAGGGAACAGATTTTCGCTGTTTTATATGTGATTCTAGTAAAGTTATAAAATAGGACGCTTTTGGTAACGAAAATAAAATAGATGAAATGAAATTTCGCAATGTATATTGGATATAGATTATAAATTATCAACATTTGTAAAAAAAATCTAAAACATGACAAGCTCAGTAAGCAGCCTTGCATAAAATCATTAGACGGACCAGGGCCAGGGTCGAAATACATTTACAAATGATTTCTTTCAACGAATTCCTCCGCTTTAAATTTCTTCCCACTTTAATTTTCGCCGCATTCACACAAATTGTTTTGAGAGACAGTTTGATGATGAGGAAATTATTGTCGGTTGTCGTCTCATATTATGCCAGTTTATTGCTACTATTTAAGCTTTCAAGTTCATTTAGAGGTACAAAATTAAAAGAAATTGCCGCATACTGGCTCTTCAAACCGCTTTACTTAGATTCTCCGACAGTTTTTTTTCATGTTTTAAAAATATGTCTACGATGGTGAACGGGTTATCATCTTTCAACCATGTGAGGTGACACCGTATTATTCTTGACAAAAATATGGAATATTAGATATCCTTGTCACAGAGTTTATATAATTTAAAGAAAGATCTTGTAACATAGGTGTACTCGGTGTACTCCTTTTGTCCTTGATATTACCCTTTTATAATTCGAGTGTATATCATTTCATGAAGTAAGCATGTGTGTTCATATAAACCTTGTACAAAAGCTTGGGCTCTAAAGGGTTCAAGCTCTCTTGTCGTTAACTGTCCTTTCTGTCCCCTTTTGATTTTTACAATATAAAAAACTACACGTCTCCAAAAAGAACTTAAATGGGTAAGCGAAAGTATAACAAATCAGTTTTAAAACCCATGAAATTCATGACGAGCAGTGAATACTTAAGGTAAATATCAGTACTCTTGAGCTACTGTACTACTGGTACTGGTCTACAGTGCAAACAATAACTTTTTTAATGCTTCCGTAGATGTGGTGAGTGGACCGGTGATCAAACAAGACGTAAAGACATAAAATGATCATATTACTTACTACTCCGTAATGACACACTACACAAATTCTTGCATTCACTTTTCTACATTCACATTCAACATCAACATTACTCATCATCATGATATTGTATTAGCTGAAGTGATTGTATAATGTGTTCTCTACTGCCTTGCATCCTGCTTTTTATACTGACTGAATAAAAAATCTAGAGCATTTTCAATTGCACACTACAAAAGTGAACAAAATAAAGTAACAAGACAAAAAATACAAATTAACCCCAGCGTGTGGACGTCCTCAAGTTTCTGAAAAGAACTGCGGCTCTCTTTTACTGTCCTTACTTTTTATCCTTCTTGATTGAATGCGTGTAAACTAGTAAGTATAATTACAATCATACTGTACAACTCTTGTAGTACACAATGATACTAATGAAAAAATCCATGATAATGATTATGTGTACGCATTCCCTTTAAGTTTGGTGGCTAAATATTTACACTTTCCTATTTATGGTGGCGATTAATCCTTTGGGAAAGCCGTCTTTAATTAGGATTGATGCCGCCTTTTCATCCAGGGTGGATTTTATGGGATCCACCAAAACATCCATCCTTCTTTAATTCATACGTACGTGTATAATGTCTGCTCGTATTCCTGGGGAACTTGGGTGAAGCGTTGTCTCGTGGTAAAATGTTTTCGAGTTGAATGTAGATCCGGCGTTATAGAAGTATCTGTATATGTTGTGGGGAGATCTATAATTTGATTCATGTTTTATGTACGCTTATATAAAAGGGATGGTCTTCACCTCGTTACAAATTAAGGGGTTGATTTTGATTAAGTGTCGACCATGTATTAACTTTATACAAGAGACGAAATCCTTTCCTAGTGCAAACAGATAGATACAGAGTAACATTTTGGCTCTTATTGAAATTTACATAAAATTTCACTCCCTGCGATATCCCCGTACGCTCTATTCGTTCCATGTTTGCATAAATAACAGACAGAGTTCATGCTCGCGTTCTTCCCATTTGTTCGAATTTGTCACATTTCTAAAGGAAAATGTGTGAGTTGAATTCATTTTATGCTCGTCTTGTCTGTCAAAACTGGCTTTGCATCTTTCTTGCGTCAATCTGAATCAGATTTTGGTTCTTTCTAACCATGTTTTTCTTCCACTGTTCTAAAATATATTTATGTATGTACTGGTTTAGGTACTGACTACTAATTTGTCCTCACCATTCATTGTCCCAAATAGTCACATTTCTGTACTTTTCGCGTCTCCAACTTACTCATCCTGGTTTATTTTCAAGAATAGAGGTCCATTTATTTTCCACAAGACCAACCTATGTCATCATGAGGTTTTATCACAGTCCATCGAACAGTTTTTGAACCACATTCACAAATCATTTGACTGAAATGGTAGTAGTCAACATTCCATTGCATCTATCTGCTGTTAGCCTTCCACTTCCTTCGTCCATCAATGTTACCTTTCCAGCCATTTGATGTTATCAGATCGATTCCTTCTTTTATCATGACCCACCTTCAAAAATGAACATCTTCGCTTTCCATGTGCCATGTGGACTGTGCGGACAAGTACAATACAGTTACCAACTGAAATTTGTCACTGTTTTATGTAGGAAGCATGTTGATGAGTTCACCAAAAACTTGATATTTGCCTTCACTTTTTACCAAATTTTGTCAGTATACATATGTATATCGTTTTTACTCTAGGTTTGGACTATGTTGTTTGCATTTACAATGGATATCTGAAATACGGCATTTAGAGAAATTCTATGTACATATTTACATTAGAAACTGACACTTTTTCTCCGAGTTATCATTTCATTTCAGTACCACGTCATCTTATGCTATTCATTTGACTAATGATTTTCATGCATTGGTTTCGTTTGGAAGTAATCAAAGAGCTATAATATATAATGCAAGCTTGTCTGACGGAAAAAAGCTATTCTTGGGGGAATCGTAAGTATGTTTGTTTCAAATATTAGTATTACGTTTCGTTTACAATTCCCTTGTTGACTTTTTCTTTGTATTATCTAACCAGATGGAAGTTTAAACAGATTGCTCAATTATCCCATATCCCTTTTCTTATCGTGATTACACTCAAGATGAATGAATACTTCTTGTTATCTCTTACAACAAATTCAAATAAAAATCTGTGGAAAACATCGGTTGTAATTCATTAGACGATTTATAATACTGATTGGATGGGCTGGAACGAGAAAATAAGAAGCAGTTTGCTAGTTAAGAAACCAGGAAGCCATGTTTCTCTTATTGATATTATTATTATTGCCACCATCAGCTAGTATCATCAACTGTTTCTTTCTTCATATACTTATATACCAAAACTATCTAATGATATCGCTTAAATTTGTAATATTAATATTATTAGTACTTTTATATGATATGCATGCATATCTGATAATGTCTGCGTATGACAGAGATAGTCTACAAGAAAATAAAGAAGGTCATTTTTCTCCGTTTTTCGAGGCTCATACATTTACAGATCCCGCAGAGCTGTTATGTTGTTGTTGCCACTTATTTAAAAATAAGTCTCATTTTAGCTTTTGTACACTTCTGCTATACCTATTTGACTGTTATTGTGTACTGGAACATGAAATCAGTTGTCCTTATTAGACAAATTACCCCCTCCTAATTGAGCTAAACGTTGAGGCAGATGAGAATGATGACTGGTGGAAAACAATGAATGTCGTTCTTGATTGTAGATGTGTTAGATGATACTGCGATGATGACTTCTCCGAATTGAAATTTCCTCTCCTTTCCTAACATTTTCTAAGCTGGTTTACTTTAAGAGAAACACAGAAGACAGAAACTACACCAAGTTTAATGATGTATGCATAAATGAGCCTGGCCTGAGCATTTTTAAAAACAAAAACCTGAGCTGCTGCATTTGAGTGGGTTAGTTGAGCTCTTGTTGAATGAAAATTCTTTCTTGCTTATGCAATCTAGCTACATCGTATTTTTCATATGACTAATCTATCATCTACTTGGTCTGGCATATTTATCATATGTCCATTTCTATCTACAAGACACCATAAAAAATATAAACATTTTGTTACTGCTGCGTGCGTACTACTATTGACCATGTATGCTATACCACTCGCTGCATTAATCTTGTTAGTTTAAGTAATTTGGTGAAATTTTGGACGTGAGACTTATTTCAAATTAGGGAAGAAGAACAAGAAAAGTGGAAAAAAATACTAACTGCAGTTATTGTTATTATCATCATGTATTTACACACTGCATATCGAGATGAGTTGTAGGGTGGTTGCGTTTTATTGTCTAGAAAACAAGCCGATGATGAAGGAGAAAGGCATGATGGAATGGAAATTTTCCGTTTTTCTGGTGAAGATTCCTGTGATGCAAATGACAGGATCGTCATCATCTCTAGTCACAGATTCCCCAGCTAGCCCAAAAGCGTACAAGTCGCTGTTTTATGGATGGTGATGATAGTGCTATTCTCAATTTTTAAAAGAAATTTTGTGGCTGGTGCTGGTGGTATGATTATTTTTTGTGTGCATTGCATATTAGTTATTACCCTTGAGTTGAATTGAAAGTAACGAGAATGGATTTTTTCCCAAAAAGTACGCGTTTCGTCGCTTGTTGCGTGTTCTACGCTAACTGAATACTAAGTAGCTCACTTCAGCTTAAGGGAAACTCCAATTTTTGGACTAGGCTTAGAATTCAACTGGAGAAGTTGAGTACAAAATAAGGTGCCTCTAACTGCTCACATGTATACATAAAGTGTGTGTATTGAATAAACTAGTTATCGATTGTTATGCATTGTTGAAACTGCATTTTTCATGGAGAAAAAATACATCCGTCTTTGTGAGACCGATTTTCGGTTCATTTTATGTATCAGTTTTTTATCTAGTACAAAAATTGACTTAGCCATTTGTCAATGTTTTTATATTTTGAAATGCATATTGAAAAGTGTTCTTTTAATATCTCACAATGTTATTTTTTCTTTCACATATAAAAATTTTGAATAAAAAAATCAGTTGCTGACAAGCTTCAATTTGTTTCATATGTCCAGTATTGGATTTTTTAACCCTGTTTATTTATTTGAGGAGTCAACAAGAGTCCGTTTTTTATCTTGGAAATTTTCAAAAAAAGAGTTATGTGTAAATGAAATTGCTTATTTTTTTAATGACCTGATTAGGAATTCATGAATACTTAAATTACTAACATGATGCTCTAAATACCCGATTAGTGACATGCATGATAAAGAACAACACACAATATTCTTTCCTGGGGAACATATTGTTATTCTCCCTATAAATCTTTTTATGCACACATAAATGTTACGTGTGTTGTGTTATAAGCGTAAATGGATAAGCTCAACAGAATGATTGGTACTAAATATTGGTTCTTGTACAAAGTAGTACCAAAATAACATATATTTCAGAGCTCGAAACAATATTGCACGTTTTAGTTCTCTATATATTGTTGCAAAACGAAATTCCACTTTGGGGCCACAGTCAGATTATTCTGTGAAAGCTATGCATCATTTTTGCCAAGTTCCCAGATGCAGACTGTCGAAAAAGGTCTGCATTTTTTGTAGTTTTCATCGGCATCGATGGGTCGTAAATAATAAATAGCATGTTTGTGCTAAGCAAGAAAATTTTGCGACAGCTCACAAATACTATATGCGAGTTCTTTTCATAGTGTATTTAAGCAAAGTTTTTTATTTCTTTAAAATATGCATAGAAAATTACGTTGTTGGTGTGCACAAAAGTACTTGCTTTCATGAATACCTGCTTTTCTCCATTTTATTTAAAAACGTGAAGTAGAGTGAATCACTTTAGAGTAAGTGGAAGATTAGAGTGGCAAAGAAAGAAATGCATTTTTACTATAAGGTTGGCTGAAGGAGTATAGACGAATGAAGTAAGTTTGAATTAAAGTGAAGAGAATAATAGGTTGTAACAGATGGCTCATAAATCAACTCTTAAAAAAGTGAGGTCAGAGTTCAACAAATTATTCTTATGTGTATAGTTAAGTGTTGAGATGAGAGTAAAGGATGGTAATGATACGATGGTGGTGATTGGTGATGTACAGTCGGTAGAGAACACAAGAAAAAGTGATGCAGGTGGAGAGAAGCAAAAAAATATGAGAAATTTATCGTATTGTGATACTATGCACAAGAAAAGGAAAAACCCATGACCATATCGCAATAATGCTGTCCATAGTCCATACTTGAAAATTGGAAAAGTGCATGGTTGGTCACTTGCTGCTTACAAGCAAATTAATTAATTCTATTGTTGTCATTTTTTTCATAAACATTTCTGGCAATTATCTAATTTGTTAAGGTGTAAAAAATCGAGGAGAACATAGAGATTAACTGTCACAAGATTGTACTGTTATGCTAATGAGTATAATAATGAATCTTCATGTTTTTTCGCAGGTAGTTTTATTACTTTGTTTTGATTATTAAAAGGTCAGCAAATAAAGAAAAAAATCGACGTTCTAAACTATGATTTTTTATTCCATTTGGTGATTTGGATGACCTATTTATTCTCTTGTGTAATTTGATTCGCACGTATCACATTGCTGTAGCTTTTTAATTAAAACCGGGAAACGTTCGGAATTGTGATAGCCATCAATCGAACAAAGCACTAAGCAGGCATGTTTTATTGTGATTTTTGAAGCGTGGAGTTAAAAGATCAGTATGTATATATTTGTATAAACGCATATCTGACCAGACACGGCTTTTTATGAACTACTCGGAAAGGGTAAAGGTTAGGGTAAAAGAGCCCGATTAATAGAATTTAGAAAAGGGTTGAGTATCTTTCGTAATGAATTTTATGATGTGTTATGTTGTTTTTGCGCAACCATAAGTGGTACACATTTTTAGGTATATAAGGTACACGAACTTTTCGCGTAAAATTTACACAACGTAATATTTCTATGTCCTTTGTTGATGAATGACACGACTGCCATATTGCCCGAATGACTTGACTTTTCTCTTTAACATTGATGATTTTTTATTAGTTTTAGTTTTATTTTTTAAAAAGTTTTCTTTAGGTCAGTTGGTCAAGAGGTACACGAGGTTAGTATAACTTTTTAGGATTATATATCCTAGAACTATCATAAAACATCTAAAGCTCGTCATAAAATTGATCTGTGTTAAATTTGTCAAATATTTCGTTCGGATAAAGAATTTGTTCGGCTTGATTTGTTTTTTATGATGCGAATCTTTTCACGGTTAGGACGTTTAATTGGCATGTGTCCGAACTACGTTAGACTAGCCTCTGATAAATGATGTTTAGTTTTATGTTTGTACAGTTTATCTTGATTTCCTTTAAAGATGTGGCAAATAGGCCAGCTTGGCTTTATAGACGCTCTAATGTTAGATTAGTATATATTTATTTTACTGAGGAAGTATTATAAATATAAAATGTAGTACTCACACTTTTATGGTTTTTCATTTTGTTTAACAACCAAATGAGCTATTTTACTGGAATTGAGTTTCACAGTGGCATATGGCATGTGAAATGTGGGCAGAGACCAAAATTTGACATTATGACATGATGTGTTGCTTTTGACGGAGGCACGACGTGCCTTGGTGGTTGGTTACTTTAACCACACACCATTCGCTTTGGACCGTGGTAAAATTTATTTTCTTTGGTACGTCCATATAAACTATAGAGTCAACTAAAGTGTCTCCTTTTTGCTTCTCTCTTTCATGTTGTGCTTATGTTAAAATGATCATTTTGGTTCATTCATTCATCTTTTTCTTTCTGTGGTGTTGTGATAAACTTTCAAGTGGAAACATGATGATTATGGAAAGCAGAAACTCTACCTCCGACTTTTGCTCCAGTGGTGGTAGTTTGCTTTTGAAGTGCTCCTTGTTGGAACCTCCTTTTCCGTTCACTGACATCAGTAAATTGTTTTTCATATACTGTATTTAAGGTACAAAGGTTTATTATAAGCATAGGGCAGGGTATTTGTGTATACCAAGTTGTGCATGAGGACTTGACTATTGGATGGAGTTTTTTCTTATTTGTCGTACTTTTCCAGTAGAAAAAATGCATAAACTAGTTATTTTCTACTTTTTTACAGGACACTTTGTGTAATGTATAGGAAAATTCTGTTTTAGAATTAAGATGCGCTCGTAAATAAGTAAGGTAGTGTAACGTGAAACATCTGTCACTTTTTTATTATGTCAATGGTACTCTTGAATGGGGTGTTTCGATAGTGCCTTGTCTTTCCGTGGCACTTATGCATATTTCGTAATAATAGAATATGCAGATATAAATATAGACTTTTAATAGGACATCCCTTCCCATTTTAATGTATAAAAAGTACAATGACATTATTAAATGCTAAAGGTATTGCGTATATAACATGCATGGTGCGTGTATGCATCAACTTGCATGGCATCGCATGATATTCAAGTTCACTCACTCGCATCCATCCATTCAACAAAGCCCCTCTCTCTGACTGGCGAGTGGAAAGTCGAGAGTTTTGAAAGTTGTTGTGTTGTATAATAGGACAAAAGGCTCCAGCACAGTTTCCGGTGAGCCATTATACTTCATTCATCATGATGTTGATTGAGAATGATGTTTTCATATGCATGAATTTTATGCATATTCTGTATATAGTAGGTATATTTTGTTCCAATGACTTGTTTCAGACCTTTACCTCCACCCTATCAAACTAACTATTGTTGAGGTATTGTAGTAGTCTTACAGCTTCCACTAGTGCTGCATGGGTGGTTTTGCTTTTTAAAAATAAAGTTGAATGATGACGATGAGAAGGATGCCATTTTGAATTGTTTTCTTCCCCTTTTACTCAAGTTTTATTTCATCGTGCGATAATAACAATGAATATTATGCGTACTAATGCATACATATATTTGTATACAATGAATACTTAAATGGACGCATACTGTGCTTAAAAAATTATAACCAACGCATTTTCATTAATAATAAGTACAAATGAGGAAATCGCTATCGTTTTACATTTCAATATTTTTGTAGCCCTTTTAGCACTCATTGTTTAGTAGTATCTATAATAAGAAAGGGTTAAAATGAGAAAGATTTACATGGTGCACAATGCCCTTGCCCTGCTTTTTTTGGTCTGGTCTGATACTGCTGCACTTAAGGTTATTAAAGTGGTAGGCTGATAACGGCAACAGCCGGATAGCTAAAGTAAAATAGTCGTTTGGGTTTTCAATCATCAACGTTTTGTCTTAGACTCGACTAATTTTTATTTAGCAGCTGTGTCGAAATTAAAACGCCAAGGCAAGCAAGAAAAGTAGGAGGACGGAAAGGAAAGCATGGAAAATTGAAACAAAAGACGCACAACTGTTATTTATATAGCGTGCGAGTAGCAGTCGGTTGGAGTTGTTAGCATTTAGTCTAGTGTCAGTTGCTTGCATGTAAGAATTTCTTCCTTGTTTGTATTCTACTTCCACGCTATTTATTTACAAAGGTCAATTAGCCACTGACTGAAAATTATCATATATAAATATATACATACATACATACTTTTTTGTTATGCAATACACCTTTCAGGATATCATTTCTAATCTCAAACAGCTATGTTCAATTTTGAATGAGGAAATTATAAAAAATAGTCTATAGAATCGTCTAAAGCCAAGTTCAAAATAACAATTATATTATAATAGAAAGATGAAGCAATGAGGTAACAGTTGTGTTTGCCGTTGATGAGGCATGCGAACGATTAATGGTCATTACTGAATCTATTAAAAAATATAAATTCCTTCATGCCAATCTATTGCACCCCTCTCTCGCTTGTTTCCTTTTTATAATCGGTTTCGTTCTTACCATCCTTATTGTCTTAATGTTATCATCATTGATATAAGCTATTTCATCAGAACTTAATCACGTTCACGATCAATGTTGTTTTTTCCGTCTTATCGTCAGTAATGTGTTTGACAATGAATTATAAATGCACCATTTTGCTGCATTAAGGAACATTTACTGTTGCACAAAGATAAAGAAGTATGTTGCTTATAAATATATCGGAGAAACTGTAGCTGATTGACGGGCTATGCTCTAGAAATCGTTTCATGCTTTACTACGTTTAATCGTGGAAAGCATTTTGTAATGGCTATTATCAGTATGTTTAGAAAATAGATGAAACAAATACTGATGAGTTGCCTGACTCACTTTGCCACAGAATTTAACCCTTTCTTATATTGACTTTTCCTAGAATAATAGTAATGATGCATCAAAGTGAACGTGATCTCCAGATAATATCATGGTTGACGCATTTTTTTCCACTTTTAAGCGTGTAGTTTTTGGAACTTGATAATAACGAGTGTAGATAATCGCTTTCACTCTAAAATGGTGCATGATTATATTTTTGTGTTGTTTTATTGCTAGCCACTGTTGAATTCTTCGTGGGTCTGACTGAATAGGGTATTACAATTACAACTGCAAATGTTTAGTCATCCACTAACTCGATGATGACGGGTAAATAAAGTTGGGTTAAAACTTGAAAGTCTGTTGAACTAAAAGTTGGATCTCTAATAGCATAGTTTTGTCTTTAATAACCATAATCATAGCAAGTAATGAAACAGTTTAAGATGTTTTCAAAACGTATCCATGATGTTTGCTTCACATTTTGGATGATTATCAATCTTATTACCTTGATCGTCTGATGATATAAATTGCATAACTATTTTTATTTCAAAACTAGAAATTAAAATTAACATACAAATACCTTAATAAAAGTACATACATATAGTGAACAAAGACAATAACAGCATATGATGCAGACTGAGACGATTTTTCACAGCCCCAAAAGTATTTAAGTTGTCAGTCAAGAAGTTATGGAATCACCGACATCATCTGATTTTTTTCTTTTCGTAAAACCTTATCCTGGTCAGTTTTGTTGGTATTGATTTTCTAGATGAAGATGAAGTTGATGAGGCCGATAATTTGGTGTCGTAATGGGAAGGAATGCAGTGCAACACCAACTTCAAGATTTAAAGAGCCTGAAAATATTTTCATGATCATCATTATCATGGTTTAAGACCAAGTTCATTTTAGCTTGATTTTAAACTACATCACGTTATTTTTTCAGTCAGCATTCCAATGTTCTCATTCAATTGATCCTGTTGTCTGTAAAAAAAATGATGAACTTCCTACCCGGCGAGAAAACCTGGTGTAGTGAAAAGAACAGGCATGAAAACCTCCTCTTTTTCTATTTTCTCCTCATCTCTTCACAAACTTTGATAAAAATGAAAAGGGGCTTCGCGTTTTGCTTCATGGTGGTATGATGGTATGTTTACTTTGTTGCATGTCTTGCTTAATTTTTTTCTCTCATCATCACTACCTTCAATTCAACAACTATCATCATTTAATATAAAAATACAAACAAGACTCATTTTACCCCCTTGTTCTTCCCTCTTGGCTTAAGAATTGGGCTAAACCAGCTTTTCTTTCAACTATTTATTGGTTTTTAGGAGTAAACAAGGCGTAAATTTTGAGTAAATATGAAATATAATTTTATAAAAATATCACATGTGGTATCATCTTTGATGGTGGTACTTGGCACACCAGATTTGTGTGATCCTTTTTCGTATTTCTGCATCTGTGTTCACAATGGAGTATTTAAGGTTATTGATGGAAATATACCTTGTATGCATGCAAGGAAAAGGTAAAAAAAATACACGAAAGCTAGATCCTTTTTCTTGAAACTTTTATGATTAAGTGAACGTATTAGATGCTACAGCGAGTATTAGGATTGATGTGATTTTTATGAAGAAAAAATGTTACAATGAGTTATTATATCATTTTCCCTTGCATAAAGGATCTTAAACAGGTGTAGAGTTAAGGTATGAATTTATACTCCGCAATCATCGTCGGATGAGGTGAGCTGCGAGGCATTCTTTAATTACTGGTTTAAGAGACAGCTCCACCTTTTCGCATGATTGTGAAGAGTAAATAGCAAAGAACTGAAGGAAAGCACAAGAAGAAAATTATAAGAACGGATAGAAGATTGTCTGTTATGTTGTTAGCATTTTGTATGGTCTTGATATTATGGAATACTTATTACAGAAACTAGCCATAAATATGGTAGTTTTATAAGAAAAACATCACAATCAATTTTTTAAAAAGATTTATGCTTCTGTTCTTGTTAGTTAGATAAATGCACATATTGCTTAGGTTAGCGTGTGTGTGGTGTGTGTGTGGATAAATGACTTAAGTAAATAACCAGCTTGTTTGGTAGCTCAAATTTGATGTCAGTATCTGTCTGTCTGTTCACTTTTTCCTGATGATTTTCCTGACATTTTCTTTATGTTTTCGATCTAATAATCTTTGATGGCTTAAGTATGCGAGTAATGTTTGTGTGGTTTGTAATACAAAGACAAACAGTAGTGAACAGGTAAAGGCAAGGCAGGTAACAAAACAGGTCAAGTGATGGGTGGTTGTTGGTATTTTGCGCTTTGCGTGATTTCGGGTCGGTATAATAGAGTCGACTTGTTGTTAGTGCACAGGGTCATTAGACGATTTTTACTTGTAGAATTTAATTAGTCGACCTAAAAATTATTGTCGAAATTATAGTGACGAAATTGGCTTAGTAGAAATTTTTTAGAAGAAATGGATTTAGTTGACTTTGTTTTTTGAAGAAACATGTTCCAACGGAAATGAGTAATGCTGAACTTTGGACGACCCCAGGATTGAACTCTGCACTTTCTTTGTCCTGGACGAAGAGTGAAAGGTTATCCAGGAAGGATATTTGTTTAATGTAGATTACATTCCTTCATGAAGCGAGATTGTGCTTCATGAAGGAATATTGAAGTATTTATTTTGTTTGCAAAGTGCACACTTCCTGTGCACTTTGGCTTGTCATTGTATTTGATGTTTTTCTTTGTTATTGGAAATATTGGATATTTCCTTTGTTTTGAAGTGGTATAAAAGAAGGAGGAATTTTTGTTATAGTTATCATTGTTTGGCCAGCAGTCCATCAAACTGGTCAGTAGTAGAAGCCTTACAACCTTCTGCTACAAGTAATTGTGGAATAAAGTTAA
>JAQFXM010005678.1:0-14525 GCA_034693345.1 Entomobrya multifasciata | reverse complement strand
GTGCGTACAACCTACAAAACATGTGACAATATATAACTTCATGTGCACCGAAATGCGCACTATCCAGGGCAATAGTTTGCCATATAGAACAATTTAGAACAGCCAATGTGTTTTCGAAAAACCCAATAAATCTCAAAATCTTTCCTCGTTTTTATAATTAGTATACACACTGTATTGTTGCTATGTTTATGCTGTTAACCTTAATCACTGGCACACACCATCATCACCATCATCGTAGCCTAGCTTATGGTGTATTTATTATGGTCAATGACGGCTTGCCCAGATACTTATGATGATGATCATGTCGATTAAACTTGCGGTGAAGTTCAATGCTAAACGTACTTAATTGCAGCAGTTCATAAATACATTCTCTTAAATAAATCGTAAATAAAAGCAGCTTTTGGCAAGGCAACTGTATACAATTATATGAACATTTATATTTCCTTTTTTCTTCATTTTTATATGCATTGTTACAGTTTACAAGAAATAGAAAAAGCCTTTTGCACTAAATTTTTACTGGACTGGAATCTCACACGTTCCGACTGGATAATAATAATAAATGCAGAAGCGGAACAACATTAAACTTTTAATCTCAACTCACCTGTCCTTGAATGGAAGCGCTGATGTACAAAGCAAGGGAGTCTGGCATGGGTAGAATCCAGTACTGATCCCACCAACGTTTGACAATCAGCGATACATAGAATCCAAGAACGAATGACATGGGAATGCTCTCAATATTCTTACGACAGTAAACCTTGATCTTTTCGAATGTTCTGTAAAA
Source organism: Entomobrya multifasciata (assembly GCA_034693345.1). Classification (NCBI taxonomy): domain Eukaryota; kingdom Metazoa; phylum Arthropoda; class Collembola; order Entomobryomorpha; family Entomobryidae; genus Entomobrya; species Entomobrya multifasciata. The sequence continues at coordinate 13,744 of JAQFXM010005678.1, read as the reverse complement.
AATAATTACAAAAAATTCAATTTTGATGGGCCTATCATGCGACGCATTCGTGTTATATGGTAATAACTTTTTTTCGACATAATAATAAAATAGGTAAACGTTTAAGCTTTTATTTTAAAAAAATCATACGTTTTTTGTGTATCGTCCAGACCAAAACGATAGATTACGTTGATTATATAATATAGGCAGAGATACGCTACCAATTCCCTCCATATTAGTTTGTAGACACTTCCTCGCCATCTGAAATAGTTAAAATTAGAAAATTAATAAGAATTTACATCGAAAATATATATTTAATTATCATCATTCAATTCAACTCAGCACTTTATTTAGAGTATCAAACTTAGGCCTCAGCCTCAATCAAGGGCACTTGGTTTATCCAAGTTGCTGAGTTGAGGGAGTACTCAGGTTTTTTCATAGCTACTGTGCGTCATGCTCAACAATATGGTATTGTACTATTGTACATTGTATATTGTATACACAGTATAATATGCATATTGTGCATTAGTTTTCTAGAAACTCCAAAGTTAATATAATTCCAACTGCACTTGTCATGATCATCCGACCCTCCATGTTGTGACTTTTTGTAATTTAATTTTTTATTGATGCTAATCTAAACATGTCTATGTCCGCTATCGTTTTTATTGTTTATTAGATTACTTGATGACCACGAAGTTTAATTTTAATTTTATAGCTCTACATTAAGCTAATATTGTTGAATAAAATAGCAGAGCATCTCTCTATATAAAGTACAATTGGAAGATTAGATTTTTGTCTGTTCACCTTTTATGCAATCTATTGCAAAGATCTTCTACATATTTAACCACATTTATATTGATGGATGGTCAAAGACAATAAGAATATAATCAGTTTTAATGTGTTGTGTCATCACAGGGAAATAGTTTTAATTTATTTGTATACCGTCAACCGTATCATTACTACTTTTAAAACAATTTTTATAACCGCCACACACCAGCGATCGTTCATTACTGTTAATCCTTCCGCAACCAAATTTGGTTTCCGCTTTACAAATTTCCGGCATTCCAATTTTTTAAAGAAACGCAAACACAGGCATGTAAGCCAGTAGCTACTCATTTGTGACATTCTGTTCCATTCTTTTTCTACATACATAACAATTTTAAGCATTTACTAAAGTCGCAAATCATGCATAATGCATTAATCTGATGATGACATGGTATGAAAATAGGCGGTGATTGTTTCTTTTTTACTTTTCTTTTGTACCCCAACTCAATCAAGCCATTAAACAGTAGCAGAAGAAAAAAACAAATAACCAGGTACATTTACACACAAACAGCGGACTCGCTTTGTCACAGATGTTAAAGTAAATGAATGACCACTGATTACCTCTCAATTGTATTGTCTGCGCAGTAACAGACCATGCGTATCTGCATTTTTTTTAATTTGCATTTTTGCATATCATGATGACATGATGCTAGAGGTATTGATTAAATCAGAGTATGTAGAGTAATATATGCAGTAGATGCACTTTATAAATGTACACCAATTTATTGACAACAGCCTTTTCATCAATAAGTCACTTTTTTGATGACGCCAAGACTGCCTAACAGTTTATTGCTATTTCCATAATTAACGTGGTCACTCTTTACTACCGCTTTGTCCCAGACAGACATTTACATGAGCTCAGGAAGTAGACTGGGAAAAGGAAGGGATTATGATGATTAAAAAATGTTTAATAGTTGTGGTCATTATAATTTAAACGTTTGTGGAATTCCGAATTAATATGTAATTTAAAGTTGTCATTTAATTAGCAATAAAAAAATTGTCAAGTGATCAGATCAGTGGCATGGCAGTAATTTGAACTTTCCCCAATTCAAGTTCTTTGTATTGTAGTTTAACTCATCTATAAAATCTATTAATCTAATTAATCGATTAAAAAAGTATTTAGGTGATGAGCATTACGTAGTATGCATAACTCATGTATGAACTTATACACAACACACCTCACTACTGACATTGTTTTTTTGTACATATTTCGCCGCACAGTAGCTTCTCTAGCTCTTCTATTTTGTAAAAGATTGCGGAAGAAAGAATATTTAACTTTTAAATATTACTTTAGAAGTAGAAGTAGCAACATTCACTTGTCGTGCCATGCCATGTCGGCCTCTTTTTTTATTCTCAAAATTGTTTTATCGGCTGGCAATGATAACTTTTTGGTGTTTGTGTTGTCGAGGAAAGAATTCCATTATTTTTCTGCTTCAATTGAAATACAAAGTTGCATGCATCATCAGATCAGCAACATAATATATCATGCGTCTTCGTTCGTTTCTTGCCAGACTCATATGTAAAAAAAATGATGCATTCCTGTCATTAAAATGTTCTTCTAGGTGAATGCCCTTATTTCTTATGACTACACATACTATATACACACACGAGAGAAGTAATACAATGCATAATGTAATTTTATTGAAACCTGAAACTTTTTTGTTTTGCTTTTTTTTGAACTTGTAGGATGGATGGACAGAGGAGAGGAAAGAAAAATTTACTCTCGTGAAAAACACGTCACATCACAAATCTTTGTAAATGGACTCGATTTTTTTGCACATTTCAAATTTCAATGCCAGATATGCGACAGCGATAAAACAACTATTATTTTATGTAATGACAATGAGTAATCGTGAGACGTTACTGTGAGTTAGGTATATATTATATCACAGTAGCAAAGCAATCAGTTAAGTTGATCAGTTGCCAGTGAAAATTAATTATATTAGTGACAGAAGAAGAAAGTCAAAATGAAAATGGTTGCAAGTGCAATGCATGTCTAATGACTAGCATGAGTATCATGATGAACAGTTAAGATATCATCAACATCAATTGCTTGTTTAGAGTAAAGTAAACTGGATTATAGATTGTTGCTTGTTTTTCTACTTAGGCGCAGCCAAGTCTTTGTTCTTTTGCCAAAAGTTAAAGATTTTCAGTTAGGCAGAGTATTCATCTTGTCAGATTCAGAAATCTTTGGTAAACTGTTTTACTTCTATTACACATTTGACCATATATGTATTTATAAGAGAGTTTTGAACGATGCTTGAGCTTGTTTTGCTGCATACCTTTGATTATCGACCTTGACTCTTATTTTCAAGTTTTTTTTTGAAAATTTGTTTTAAGGCACTTGACTTGCGTTTTGGAGACATTGGTTACATTTTCACTCTTAATTTACTTCCGGTGACCTAAATATCAATTTCTGGGAAACTGATGACATGTTGGGATATATTTGATGAATATTCAAAAAACAGTTTGAAATTTCTCTGGAATTTTATTTTATTTTAAATATTTCATAAATTCAATTAATTATAATTAATAAACTTTACCTTGCAAGAATTTTCCAGAAGCAGCCAAAGTGGCTACCGTTGGCCACATCACCAGTATAGGAGACCGTCATGGTTTATCCGTAAATATAAATACGTTGGTTCACAACAACTCAAAAAGTTAGTTTAAAATATATAAATATAAATACTGCATCGATGCTTTTAGATTATTTTTTGGGCTTTCTAGTTTTAAAACCGTCATAAGGAAATGATAGCACGTGAGGCTATTCAAATTTTGAATTAAAACCGTTTACACGGCGGGGACATGACTTTGATACGCACCAATAAATAAAACACTTATTCAACGACGTGATCAATCAAGTCAAAATCTCTCTCAAAAACTAAACACTTGGAAATAAATCACTGCACAGATTTTTAGCAAAGCTCAAGTTTTTCAGTTTACTTTTTTGAAAATCAAAAGAATATGCGTGTCATGTAAAATCACTTCAATGTTCTTCTGCTGCAGCTGGATTATTGTTTGTTATTCAACATTACGCACACTCCACCAGCAAAACTAATAAATTTAATTGTTTTTATTTTGCATTTGAATAGTTAGTAACAGAAGGTTGCTGTATAACCAGTCACACAGTCGTTGTCATACAAGTAGAACCCCAATATCCATGGTTTCTCAATTGCATAACACTTTTTTTATTGACACAGTTTAGTATTTTAGAAGGTGAAACTTATATTGTCGCCTCCATATTTTATTATCCGGGCTGGGCTGCTACAATACGCCTTCGGGTTGCTCCAAAGTCTGAAAGGTCAAAAAGAAACAAAGGATTTTCAAATTACACCCTTAAATATTTTCCGCAATTTCCTAAATACCATTGTTACGAGGAATTCATGAATACACAATGATGTTAAATAGTGTATGGATTGGCACTGACAAACGAACAAAGCTTTTTTTAAAGTAAATAATTACCAAGTTCACTTGCATAAAAAAAGTGAAAAAGCCTTTTGTGTTATGTGAATACTGACCATACCGACACAACAGTTAATCAAACGAGAACCAGCGAAAATGCAATGAAAATCTATCTCGATATTCACAGGTAAATATTTGCTTGTTTTACTTACGCTAGTTAAGTTACATTTGAATTGAACGTTTAAAAAAAGCTTTCGGTTAAGGTATCATGGATTGTTATGCACCACACTTAAATATTTTTTAAAACTTAACACACAAATAAAGTTTAATGTTTTGACCATTGTGGTCATATATATTTAATAAACTATTAACGAAATGGTGTTAAGAAGTAAAGCCTGTTCTGGTTTGCTGACGCCTTTCAGGGATTAGTTTTGAAAGGGTGACATTTTCTAGATTTTCGTACATTGAAATCCCCCTAATTATAAATTTTTTATTGGCAGGAAATCAAGAACTACTTTACAGGCGTTTAGTTAGATAAATGAGTTGGAGTGGAGTAATAAGATTGGTTTTTCCAAGGTTCTTTTTGTCTCTTGTGTAACAAACACAAAACACAAACAATTGAAGTCAGTGACAAAACAACGCCATGCACGATGCACTCTAGTGGCTTATTGTGTTTTGGTGATTCATTTGAAATATTTATACCTAAATACTAACAAATTAAAATTCACAATATATATTACTATAACTCACGTGCATGTGTTTTGCTATATGACATATTTTTAAAACCTTTAACATCCAAAATGTAATAAAGTATGAATATTAGAAGGTATTATTTGGTAGGCATGCATTTCAAATTCATCCTTGTTCAATATTATTTTTGCCTACCTGTGCAAAAAAAATTTAACTATGCAATGTACTTTATATTATGGAGGCTATAAGCGTGTTTCTATTGATATTATGACTTTTATGTCATAGATTGTTAAAAATTGAATTGGAACTCTATAAAAATACAATTGAGTTGTGTATGTATATTTAAAGCAAACTGGGAGCAGAATAAAAAGGTTAGCATAATAATAAATCACGAACAGTTGCACATAATATATGATGCATATATTATTGTAAAAAAATGAGAAGGTATTGAGTATTTGTGACAAATTGTGAATATTTCAAGTATGCTATTTTAATTTTACACGTGTAATATATCTAGTTATATGAGTACTTATAAACATTAAACTTGTAAAGTGTTAAATTTTTGCTGGATTTATTGAAATAAACTTTAAAAAATTACTATGAAATTGATCCATCTCATTTATGCTACTCATTCACAGTATCCTTCTTAAATTATACCAATATCATGGTTGTCAATTTGGCATTCATATTTTTTGGGTAAATCCAAATTGGGCTATAAAATAATATTTTTTTTTTCAACCTCGACGGGTGGGTGCATACTGGTAATTATTTTTTGTTTAATGCACGAATTTTTATGTACTCTTCCGATTTCTTTGTTCTTTTCCCTCGTCTTATGGTAAAGTGCTCAAATCTAATGCAGCAATAAAAATGAATATTTTTCACACACCATTTTGCATAATGCAACAATGAGAGCCAATTTTTTATGCTTTAAATTGACGTCATTAAATCTCAGCGGTAGCTAGTAGATCAGAGTATTGAATAAGAATAGACAATGATTTTTTTCAAAGGAACTTGTCGTTGTCATTAATGCCGTCATTGGACATGGACAAAAGTATTATTGATTTATGCAAATTATTGCAATGCAATCACAGCTGGATAAAATACGAAGAAATGAGTATAAAAAAAGCAACGAGAATTTGAGCACGTCACCTCATCAATTCGTGATATTAACGCTATTATCCCATTCTCATCATCATAGTCATCATCATCAATAAATTTTTTTGCTTTCCATTCACGAATTTGGACTTTGGAGAATGACGAATGATGAACATAAAAATTCATGCCTTCATGCTTTTTTTTCATTGTTGATTGGGAGTTTGACGACTTTACTATTTATGTGTACATTATTATCGTAAGGGCGTGATGTCATTTTGTAGTGCCATCAAAACGAACGTTAAAAATGGGCAATATTATTGGGAAATTTGAAACTTGTAGAAAAGCAAAGTTAATTGCAATATAAATACCTGGAAGATAATGGAGTTCGTTTTTTTTTCTGTTTAAGGTCTACTGACAATTTAAAAAAGTAATTATGATGATGAGTAAACTGCTTTTATTTCTTTGTTGAAGGATGACACAGAATTTAGTGTTGTCTATAAATAGCATGTCGACTAGTAAGGGAAATGCTTACCTTTAAAATGCCAAATACCTTTATTACATGAATTTTCTTAGTACCTCAATTAAATTTCGAACATTCCTTACCATTCAGGTATACACCTAATGGTGTTTGTAATATTATCATTGTGACGCAATAACAATTTAATTGAAATGTACGCAGGTAGTGTTTATTGTTGATAATCATTATGATTGTAAATTTGACTGTCCATCGTCTAATTATTCATTGGTATAAAATAAATGGAAACAAATGTATAAAAAAATATACTAATGAAATCAATAAATAAAATAGTTGCAACTGTGGTGAAATAATGTATACAGAGATTCTAAAAAAATGTGTGTGTCTGCAGCAACTCATTCAAGCGTATAAACGTAACTTGAAATTTTTGTTTGTGCTGCTTTTTTAATTTGACTGACGCCAAAAAGTCGATTTGCTTAACAATTATCATCAAATCAGATCACAACCAGAGTAATAAATTCACCCAGTGCACAAATCTTGTGATGTCGCTTCATTCTCTGATGATTCATCTTCATGAATGAATATATATACATTGTAGATTGACATATTGCTAATAAAAACAAATCAACTGAAAAAATTACAAGTTAAAAGTGTACACAGATCACAATAAAAATGTATCATTGCGTTCGTTTGCATTATTATTGCACTACATGTTAGTTTACAATTTACAGTACACATGTATATCTTGCAATTAGTCACCTAATGTGTAATTTATGAGATAAATATTCAATCGAAATGTCATGTTATTATATTTATTAATCAACCACCTGAAATCACACAACAATCAGTCCAATCAATGAATTTGCAATAATTCTCTCGGGGGTGAATTTTCGCTTTGCATCATAATAAAAATAACTTGTGAGGTTACCATTTATAATATGCATTTACCACACAAATCAGTTTAGTAAGCAGAGCAGCGACGGCGACACTGTGGCGGATGCTGCCGAATCACGAAATAACATAATTGTTGTTTATATTTGATCATTTTAGCAATATGCTAATATATTTTTTAGTTATTGGTATTCCTTTAGAGCTACAACACCGACAAATGTTACCATTATCCTCCTTGTTGCCTCCTTGTTACGGCCAAAAAGCATTAGAAAAATTAGATCAAGTTCTTCCGGTTTACACGCTATTCCATTGTGGTGTCATGCCGGGGTCATCCATATTTTATGTAGCTTTTCCACTAGCTCCAATCTCGAAAAGGCTTAATTTCCGGCCTCTTCCCGAGTTTGCTTTACAAAAGCTTCATAAAAATATATAGCAAGGAGACAAACAACAAAGCCATGCAACTAGCCTTATGAAACGCACATCGAAATAAATAAATTTTTATGGTTTATTACCATTCGATTTTTTTTATCGTTACACATTTTATCTGCAGCAGATCACATGCAATATTATGTCTGCAGACATGTAAAATATTTCGTTTTCTTGTCTGTTTGCTAAATGTGCTTTCAATAAATACTCCAAAAATACAACAATGAAATTTATCTCCATGTCATATTTTAAACTCTAAGAACAAAACTTGGAATGCAAATTTGACAGGTGTGTGCATTTCTGTAGTAGTCTATTTTTTCATAATATCTTAATACGCATAAATTAATTTTAAGAGGTATAGTATGTTTAGTAAATTTTATAGGAGGTTACTTTTGCATCGCATGCCAGTAGGCATAAATCGATCAATCATCAATAAATTAAAATGGATCCACCTAATTCTAGGTCATTGCTCACCTACAACAAAGCTGCATGCACTTGGGTTATATTTTTTTGTGTGCTAGTATTATTATTTATGCGTGTTGCTGCTGTCGATATCGACGAGGAATTGGTTTAAAGAAATGTTGATTGTTGTACAAGGAGTGAGGATGAATGATAAGAGCAAACAATGAAAAAACGCAAAGAGGAAGACAAAGAAGATGACATGATGATATGCGATTCATTGGGGCGATTAGCGATATATCTAAACTGTTCTCTGTGCTATAGACTATGTACATATTGCACCACCTATTTAAACATTCAATCAAAATTAGGCTATTTATAAATAACACACTTTCCAGAAGTCTATCTCAGCCAGTCTGATAAATGACTTGAGAGAATTTGTCACGTGTATGTTTTTTTCTGCAGATATACAAGTCACGGAATGTCACTTCCGAACTATTATGTTTTTATGAGAACTAAAACAATTATTCATTTGGTTAGTTTTTTAAAATTATTTATATTCATCACAAGCCATGTTTCAACTTATTTAATGATCTATTCCACTCTAAAACATGAGCACTTGATCCATAAAATAAGTCGTAGTTAACAGTTTTGGCAATGGTGACTTATTCGTCCTTCCCGTATAAACAAATACGTCAAAATGAGACTTTTTTTTATGTTCAAATTGTCATTCATCTTTATTGCCCCCGTCTGTCTAAACTGCACAATTGCGTAAATCTCTCTAAATTTTATAAACAAAATTGGATAATAATCTTAGGTAAGGTTCCATTAAACAGATAGCATTCAAGGACAAAACCTGAGTTAAGATTTTAAAGATTCTTACTCAGATCAAGTTCATTCATAAAAAATGAACATATTCACTCGCATACATGAGCTTTAAATGTGTAAAATGAAGTTGGGAGGAATACGTACATACTTTTTCTTGGCGTGATACAAAAATCAAATAAAATTAAAACTGCCACAAATCAACAAGAAGAATCTTCTTTTTAACTGCAAAAAGCGGTTTATTTATTATTTCTCTAAGGGCAAAACGATACTTAAGAAGGTTTTTAAAAAGTAAATTCATCTGCAGAAAAAGGCTTTGAATTTTTACAATTGTTTTTACATTGATTTACATATAATTTATGTATCTCTCATTTAACAAGTATTTTTACATCTTTCGTCTCCTCCTCTTCTCACTCACCATCATCATCATGGCCAGTCTTAGTTCAGGTTAAAAAATAGGTACAACTTTTGCGTTTTTTTGTATAAAGATCATTGAGCAAAATTATCTTGATGGTGGCAGAGAGCTCAGTTTTCTTGAAAAACTGACCACTGCAATAATGGTCAAATTTTTCTGCAAGATTAGATTACATATTACATTTGTCTCTGTCTACACAAGATTTTACACATGTAATTCGTTTAGCCACATAAACACATGCGAAAAAAGGGTTAGAAATGTGCCAAGTTGAATGTCTGCATTGGATTATTGCATAGTTGATAAGCTCTGCGTCAAAACTTAACAACAATGAGAAAAAATCAAGTATTCTCGCTGACCACACTTAATAATTGATGTACTATACTTTATGGTTTGGTTGCACCACTAATGAAAGATATATTTAAATTTTTCAACTACCAGATGTAATGTAACTTTATCTATGATACTACTTTTGTCTTTATTATCAATACTGAGTCTCATCAAGAAACTTTTTTCGAAGCATGTTTTTCCACCCGTCTCAATGAAAGGATATCAATGATAACTAAACATTAGATTCAGCTTTATTTACATATACTATATCATTTACTTTACATATTTTTTGTTTTCAGTATCAATCACCTCATTGCGAGTCTCATAAAGAAACTATTTTGAAAACATAATCATTTAAAGTTTTTTAGAAATTTTTAACATTTATTATATTGCAACTTTACATATACTTTATTTTCAGTATCAAACACCTCATTGCGAGTCTCATCAAGAAACTATTTTTGAAACATAAACTTTTTTAACATACAATATATATTGCAAATTTACATAAACTTTTGTCTTTACTATTAATACTGAGTATCAACGAGGAACTATTTTTAAAATACAAAAACTGATTTTTAAACATAACTGTGCAAAGCGATTCCATTTTCAACTGGAAACAAATTAGGAATGAACACAAAGCTTATTGCACAATCGCCTTTTATAGGAAAGCTATTGATTTACTTTACTCCTGTGAATACGGTTTTAAATAAATATTCCAGGAATTTACAAGCTATACAGTTTAGCTATAACACATCTATTGTTATTGAAAAACAATAGCTAATGGAACAGCATATAGTTCTATTTACTCAATTCAAATTTAAAAAACTTCTTACTTGCCAATATTATTTTTTCGGAATTATTAGCTATTGTTTTCTGACAACAATAACTAGACTTTGACAATTCCAGTTAAACTGCACAGGTTTTAAATTCCTGGAATATTTTTTGAAATATTTAATTTAGAAGCTGAACATCTTACATTAAACATTGTATTCTGATAACAATAGGAATGAAGCAGTAGTTATACTGTAATGCTTATCAGTTCGTGGAATATTTAAAACCATATTTGCAGGAGTTTCTTTTAAAAGGCGATCGTCAAATAAGTTTTATTTCAGTCTTTAATTGTTTCTTAATGAAAATGGTACCTAGTTGAGCATCAGTTTTAACATTTTTAAAAATTCTATATATTATTTTTTGAAAAACAGTTTACTCATGATACTGATCGTTATGTTGAAATAGGATTCAAATATGTTCTAACAAGTTATAAAGTTTAATTCAAAATACCCCAATCAAAGTTTAAATACATATTTATGAATAGATTCTGGATGATAGTATTTGTTGAAACTACTGATGGAAAAAAAACCTTTTTAATTGTTGTAATTTACTTGCGATCATTTAAAGTTTATTCTTATATTTTGGCTCAGAGTTTACATGCCTGTCGCCAGTGAATATCAAAAATGCTATATATTATTGACGATGAAAATACGCTGAATGAATACAAAAAGACCAACTCATCAACAATCTGTACTGTACTATTTCCCTGCAATATGATCGTATGTACGTGAGTATCTCTAGTGAAACGTAAAAAGTCCTTGAAATAATTTTTACAAGCCCTGCGATGATCATGATCATGAACATCAATACTTAATTCGACATCATTGACATCGTTGACGGTGGTAGTGAGAATAAAAATGACGCCGTGTGGTGTGGTACATTGTAGCTATAACAATAACAACACAAAAAAAGTAACTACAAGTACAAGTCAAGTGCACATGTAAATGTTGAATACGACAAAAAAAACTTGCAGTGTTTTTTTTGCGTGTCAGATAACAGCAAATGGAATACCAGTTCAAAAGCTCTCTCCACAAACTACTTCGATACCTTTTTTAAAATTGCATAAAAAATCAAGATGAAATGAATGAAAGCATTTTACTCTCGGCATCAGCAACATCTTTTTTACAAAAACATATTCTTGAATTTTAAAATCTTAAAAGTTATTCTTAACTCAAAAGTATTTCCAGTCCAGAGACAAAGTGTGACAATTGTGTGTACAAAAACATACATTTATCGAAATCTTGTTACATCCAAGAAAAAAAAAGTTGTTTTAAATGCACTATCAAGGTTATTTGACTAGTTGCTTTTTTTCAAAAGTGGCCTTTAAAAATAATACACAACGTGTTAAAGATGATGACAACAAGATGGATAACCAGATAGCTACCTACCGCTACCATGCCTAATCTTTCTATAAATATTTTGGTAACATAACTTGAATGTCCACACCTATTCAGCAACATCGCGCCGCATAATAACAATGAGGGTGAATATTAATTCATTCGCAACAACTTTTGAGTAATAATTCAGAGAACGATAAGGAAAATAATATCACGTTTATCTCATCTTCGTTTCATTTTTTTTGTGAATAGGTATTATACTTGGTATTGGTTGTAACGTAAGTTATGTAACCACGATTTGCGTGACATGGGGATGTAATAAAGGACGCATGACATAATCAGGTTTACGCTGGTTATCTTTAGTGCGAATGTGATTCATGCAGTTTGCATTTCTTGGGAAGAAAATGACCCTTTAATTTAGCTTCCATTGACCGGTTTATACTCTATGCCCTATTAAATATTTCCCCCGAAGTAGCAAAGAGAAAGCTGTATCTAAGCAACTTCTCACATTTCCAAGTAGTCAAATATAATGATATAGAAGTATAGGAGAAAGGCGTTTTTTATATGACAGTTTTGATATTAGGAAGCCACTACTAGGAATTTTTGCCAAAACATCTATCATACTCGATAATATATTGCAAAATATATATTGATATGCTATTCAAGATTTTAGTTGTGCATTCAATTAGATTTTCATCACCTTAACAGATTGATAGAAAGAAGTTGGAGTTAAACTTGTTGCAATTATATCATATCAATATTACACAATGTTACTCATGTCACATGTTTATCATTTCCGTGTCAGATAATGACAAATGGAAAAAAGTTCCCCAGTTCCCACGTCATTGTTGTTCCAAGTTTTTGATTCGATTGTTATCTCTATCAATTTTATACTCTGTAGAAGTTGTCGGCATGCTGTCTATAAATAAAAAAAGTTTACCTGGAAACCTCTTGTTGTTGATGTTTATTATAAAACAGGAATTCATATGCATACATGATTACAAGACAACCCAAGCAAGTTTTTAAAACAAACACGGTACAGTTTGTAGTTTGTTGGGTGTAGTGAAGCTTGCGAAATGGTGTTCTATCTGTGAAACGAATTTCTTGGAACAACTGACTGGTACTTGATTTTTGCAACAAATCAGTAAGCACATACGTCATAGTCATTTTTTGAAACATTTATTATGTGACTTTGTTGTAACCAGGATTGAAAATATAAATGGAAAATTACTTGCATATATATTCAATTTTTTGTGTGTTTTCGTGTTTACTTCATTGGTCACGAATTAAATGGACACATCCCCTCTTTTTCGTTGTATTAGTATATAAGCTATTCCTGAATCAGATAAAATATACTCTTGTTTGTATCACATTCATGAAAATAATGCAATCATAATATAAATCGTAGCCCGTAGCTTTTCATTTATGTCATTAAAAACATTTTATTTTATTCAATAATTCCACCACTGTAGCCAATGAAACGCCACAAAGTATGTGTAAAAAGTAAACACGATACCAATACATTTCTACTTATATTCTGTCACTTTTAAACATTATAAAATAATTGACTTATATGAAAATTACTTATTTGTCTGTGTTCTGTCCGGGAATACATCCGCTATTAGGAGTTCTCCATTTTTTATTTTTTGCAATGTTTTTTCATTGTCCCAAGTTCTAATATTATTAAGTAGTGCTCTAGTACTACTTATTAAGTAGTGCGAGGTACTTCGTACTACTTGTTCATTTCGTATATACCATGTCTGTATGTCTGTATGTCTGTATGTCTGTCTGTGAACGCTCTAATTCAAAAACGCTTTGACCTACAGA
>JAQFXM010005677.1:0-14527 GCA_034693345.1 Entomobrya multifasciata | reverse complement strand
AAGCTCCAAGGGCTCCAGGTTACTAACACGCCACGTAGTGTGTAGTTATGGCACTACTAGCGCCCCTTTCCCCTTAAAAAGAAAAATGAAGTCATTAAAAACGAAATGGAAACATAAAACTAAAGAACTCAAGTTTTGTAAGTCTTAAAGTTAAACAATTTTCACCCCTTTTCTGCTGAATAATAATAAGGGTTGAATTTATACCTACAATGTAAACTTTATTAAAATTATTAAAGCTAAAAAACTTTTCTTTCTACCCCATCAATAAATTTTTTTGTAGAAGTTTTCATGCATTTTTCTCCACCGCCCTATAATAAATTTCCGAAATATTTACGCCCGGTGAGCTTTCATCAGGAATTGCACAAAATGCAAGCATATTAGGCACTTTTAATGCTCTGCTAATTCGTAGTTTTTAAATTCTTATTATTTCCAAAACACTTTTTTGCTATTTCGAATAGCTTGGAAGATTAAGCCATCCAGAAATAATGTGCATGAGAAAGTTTTTTAAACCTTTGATAAAAATATGCCTAACATTATAAATATAAAACATCCAACCAGTTTTCTTTTTGAAAATGCTAATTGAAGATAACGCTTCTGGTAGGTATAACTTATATTAATTGCCTTGAGCTGTTCATATATATTTTAAACAAAAATGAATTTAAAGAGAATTTAATGTTCTTTTTTATTAACTGAAACGCACCGTAAATTTTACTTTCTCTCGTAAGTTTTTTAGATGTTGCGGTATGCTACTGGTGCACCTCATAGTACATAAGTTTAAGTAGAACAAGGTTATCCTTGAGTACTGATTTCCCGTTGAGAAACGGACGTAAAAGCTATTTACTTCCGGAGTTAGCCCATTTATTTTTGAATGTTCAAAAAACATAACTAAAGTTAAGAGACTTACCCTTGACATTGAGTTGAATATAATGAACTGATGTGCTTAAATTATACAGTGCATTTTTAACTAATCTTGATTCCGTGTTCCCTGCTCCATCCCTAGTGATATAGCTTTAAAATGTGCAAGCCGATTATATCAGCATACAATCCAATGATAATATTCCACAGAATCTAGTGTTACATGAATGAGACATTCGAGCTTTTAAGCCCTGTAGTTGAAAACGAACATAATTAAATTTGATAGTGATATCATTTCTTTACATAGGCGACCGAGCGTAATAATAACCTTCCAAAGTGAGGAGTAACTTCATTAAATCGAATGCTTTTTTTATAAATTTGGTATTTTATGGTGGCAAATTTTAATATGGTGTTTGTTTATTGTTTTCTTTTCCTAATTCAATTTTGAACTGCTGCATATTAAGCAAGCAGTGCAGTGAGTACAAGTTTCAGCTCCCTTCTTTCTAAACAAGTGTGGATGCTTTCTCACAAAAGCTCACACATTGTTTTAATTAAATTAACCGTTTTTTTCTTGAAAGCTCTTTTCTGTTTTCACTGAATCCCTAATGCACTCTTATCTAATTCATCTTACTTTTCTCGTTGCACACTCTACTGCTATGCTCACACAAGCTTGCAATGAAAAAGAAGAATGTCTCATGCAAGATGCAACTCATCAAATCAAGTCCCACAGCATCCAGTCATCCATTCCCGAGCTTTCATTCAGTCCAAAAAACTTGAGCCAAGCTTTTTCTTTGGTGATACGTATCTAGCTTCTCTTTTCTCTTCAAATTATTTTTACGCTGGATGAACTCATTTGAAATATTACACATCTCGAAAGATGCATCCCGCATTTCAATTCATCTTTAAAACTAAAGGCACATTTTTTCTTTCACTTTTTCCATTTTTTTAAAGAGAGAAAGCCTGAAGCTGTCAAACCGAAAAGAGAGAAATTTGTCTGCATAACGTACACGGCTTATCTATCAGATAACCAACATGAGTGAGTGAGTGAGTGTATGCATAAATTGCACTTTATAAAAATAAACAAAGCTGACTCCCATCCAATAGCATGTGCATTTGTATAGAAGACTATTTATCTTGTTACAGTCACATCCACTTTGCTAGAAGGCTAATCAGCCAAATTCATTTTCAGTTTTAAGAATTTACAAATCTCTGTCCTGTCATCTCGCTCTTAGTCAGATAGGCCAGAGGAGAGAAAAGACGAGTCTGAAGAAAGTGTTTACTTAACCCAACAAAACATCGACCTCAAATAAGCTAGATAACATTGTGTTGCTGTAATTTCTGTATAGAAAACTAAATGTTGCAGTGGAGTTCAATGTTTGTACAAAAGTTTTCATTCAAATGTACTTAAATTTGTATTTTGCTACCACCACCCTACCACCAAACCAAGTTGTTAGTTTAGAATGCATTTGTCTTGCAATCGCAATCGCAGAGTCGTCATCCTCATGAATAATATTTTAAGCTGAAGCCGTGCAGGGAGAGCCGGCTTCAATTCTGGAAAAGTGCTGATGATTGTTGTGTATTACGTACATATCTTTAACCCTTTCTTGTTGAACAAGTGTACTTTTGAATAATAAACGAAATTGAGATATCCTCGTTTCAACATCTTTCCACTTTTCTTTGATAATATATTTTACGTAACGTAACAAAAATGGCTCACCCACCCCGTTCAGTTCCATTCTATCCAATCCCATTTTGAAGAAAAACAAACTTGAAAATTTAAAATTGAACGAAGTAATTTAAATTAAAAGGGAGACGGAGAATGGAGATCGCGTGAATATTTTTTGGTACCCACACCAGTCGTGGAACCGACAAGCACCCAAACGACCCAACCCAATCCAGCATCCTGAGAAAGGCATCAAGTGGAATGTTCTTTTTCGTCTTTGCTCAGCAAAGCAAATTGTGAATATCTAACGAGGGGATCAGTACAGTACAAAAAGTAGCAAAAAATGTTATTAGAGAAACGGAAGGATGGAGGAACAGTAAAGGATGGTCGGTTCGGTTAGATTTGAAGAGGGTGACTAGTACTTTCTCATGTCTCCTCTCTCAACAAACTTGTTTTATTCCATTTTCTCTTCCGTTTTTACTTTGTACACAGTTATTTTTTTGGTAGGTGAAGCAAAATGTACACAATTTTTGATTTGTTATGCACCCCTCCACAGTAAACTTACTCAACTTTTATACTGTTTTAAGTTTACTTACAAAAATTTGGCTGAGAAACCGTATCTCCCTTGAGCACCCAGCCCCTCTGCACCCTGGATTTTTTTGAAAGACGATACGCGTTAAAAATGTAGATTTGCTCACCGCATCACAAGTTGAAAATGAGTTGATTTTCTTATTGTCATGTTGTGCTGGTGCAGTACGTATGCATGCCTTTGAAGTAAAAAAAGGTTAAAGTTTTTCTCTTAAACAGGATTATGTGCTTTTAGGCAATGTTTTTCAAAGGGTCCATTTCATCTCTGCACGTTGAAGTACTGGGTAAGTCAGAAATTCATGTATGTATGTATGTATGTATGAAAAACCTGTAGTCAGCAAGTCAGCCTTCAAAAAAGTTTTTCCGAAAAATGTAATAATGTTTTTGAGAAAAAGGTTGCAGTGAAGCTTTTTGAAGTGATATTAGTTTTCTCTGACAATCGCATTCTTTTGAAGGATATTTCTTTTTTTATAAAACATATTGGTCAAGGAGTAAGTAAAGTAGAAATAGGAAGAAACAAATTTGTTTTCTAAAGTTATTGCTTTTCTGGTCTGATGGTGGGAGAGGAGGTGGACAATGAATGTTGACCCACAACCCATAAAAATGCAATTCAATGAAATTCTTTGCTGCATCCTAATATGTTGCAGGGCATTAATGCTTTTGTTAGACTTGAACACGAGCATAAAGGAATGATAATATTATATTTGAAAGAAATTATTTGTGATTTGAGTAGGAAGAAAGAAATTGCACTAAGAGGCCGAATAACAATACATTTAATGGACAAGGGTCAGTTTGCAGGGACAATTTTTAAAATCAAAATTCCACATAACGGATAAAGTTTACATTTACATTTGGACATTGGTATGAAATCTAGAAAAATGGCATTCAATATTACGTTTTTTTTAACGTCTATTGTTTTTGTTTCATGCAGTGGATTGTCAAAAGATGCCAGTTATTTATGCAATAACAACTGCATTTGTATTGTAAGTTATACTTGGGGGGCGTTTAGTGGATTATCAAATATTTGGTGATTTTCGAAACCTATAGATAACTCGTTCTGGAAGGAGTCTGGTCGGTAAACAGAATAATGAATTGAATGTATTTATTAAGCATACAAAAATGAATTAGGAGAAATGAGTGAAAAGAGGATTGAAGCTAAAACGTAAGGTTAGTAAGGTGCATCATTAGTAAATGCTTCACTGAACAACAAAATAATTTAACACGTAAACGTAAAGTTCTCGCTAAGAAAGTAATAATGCAATGATTGCAACAAGATACTATACTATGCTACGCGCTAAAGACTAAAATAATATCTAAAGATGACGAAAAATGACTCCAGCAGGAAACTGCACAAAATGACGATGCGATGCTGTTTGCTTCAGTCATGTCATAAGGGCAAACAAAGCGGATCAGAATTTATTTTCCTTGCTGCTCTCCCGACTTACAGCTTAGCTGAGGATCAACCGAGAAAGGAGAGAAAGGAGCTGAGGATTTCTTTGTAGATCTCTGAGAGCTGAGCTTTGGAGCTTGGGTGATGTGAATAGAAAGTTAAAGTGCATAAATATAACAACATAACGTACTATTTTATTCATTTGTGAATTGCATTGCATTGCAAGTCTTTCCATGAAAGAGGGTGAGAGATGTTGTGATGTGAGATGATCAAGAGTAACAAAAAAGAAGATGCGTTTTATTTCTCTTTTTATTCTCGCCTTTGCACCCTAACGTTCCTGAGTAGAATACCTTATTTTTGTTTTTAGGATTTTTTTGCTTGTTAGTGCTGCGGTGGTGGTGCGATGCACGATACGATGATGATGATGTACAAGCACCTTTTTCCTAAATAAAAAAACACAAAAAATAATATCACTATTTCAAAATGTTTATGGATGGAAGATTTGAACAAGACGTTATTCCACTGTGATGGGGAGTGATTCATGCCTGTAAATCAGAAATAAAAAAATAGGGGATGATTTGGGTGGATGCGTGGATCGGATGGTGTCTCATGGCTCATTTCATGACTGTGGTACAAATGACTTGTTTTTTGAGTATCAAAAGCTTGTTTGCGAAAATGTGTGTATCTCTTTGCTTGTTTTACCGAAAATTTATGACGCTACAAAACATTTACAGTTATTTTGGTTCACTCATGACGATCGTAAATTATTATCTGGCTTGTTTATTTGGGAAAAAATGATGGGGAGGGTGGATGAATCGACGAAATGGGGAAAAAGATGACTGGTGATGGTAACATGTCAGCCGATATTTGTCACTCATTACTACTATGATTGTAAATGATCTGTATTAGTGTGTGTATTGAAGTATTAACTTAACAAATTGATGAAGACATCTTCATTGTTATTCTTGGGGCGTTTTTTTTTGGTAAATGGGAATATATTTTCTCGGAGATAATGAGACTTTGACGAGGAAAAAATTGATGAAATGTAAGATACGAAGAATAAAAAACGAACTTCTTATTCGGTCAGAGATAAGATAACCAAGTATTAGATAAGGTTGGAAATTGAGTATTTTTTAAAGTTCAGTTAATTTAGTATTTAGTACTTGTAGATTGCGGAAATCTTGGAATAACTAACGACTCTTGACAGCCATAGAAATAAGCAAGCCTACTTTTGTAGTACTTTTGTAAAAGTGCTACAAAAGTATTATTTCTATGGCTGTGAAGAGTCGTTAGGAATAACTATTAAATACATTGCATAGCCATCAAATAGCTTTCCATGCAAAAGCAAATGCTTTGTATTCTTTTCTTTGTTCAACGCCAACGTTCAGTCAGCCAGGTTCAGTAAGTTGGCTTTCTCTAGAAACGCAACTCTGATAGTAGAACTAATGCCATCCATAGAAAACGAAAGCTAACTACGAAGCTCCAGTCTGTGTAAAGAGAAAGCGGTGGGCCAAAAACTGAGTAGATGGCGCAAAAGAACAAAGTAAAATATGTCAAGTAGAAGTTGTGCCCATGGCCCATGCCCATGGCTATCGTTGCAAAATGTTCACAATTTGACAGCTCACAACAGAATCTCACCTTTCTTACCAAAAAAAACTAAACAAAGTTGGCTGTTTTCTTGAAGTTTTCATGAAAAAACAACCAACTCGACTCGACTTTCGAATTCGTACAACTTTCATACATAGTACACTCATCTATCCAGTGCACTAGTGGAGTGCTGAATAAATTCGCCATTCATATTTTGCAAAAGTCCAAATTCAAAGTTCCTAACGCGCCAATCAAGTGCAAAAAAGACTAAAATTTAATTTATTTAATATTTAAAACTAAGACCTTCAATTAAAATTGCACACTGTGCCACATGCCACCGTGTTCATCTTGCATTGTGGAATATTGACAGTTGATGAAGAGGTTGACCGCCCAGCAGCTGACTTGACAAGAAACGGAGCAAAGGAACAATCAATCAAATAAAGGTTAGTTATATTTAATTGGTAAAGCAGTTCTTTACATTTTTAACTTCGACACATTTTGAGTTTTGTATGTATGTGTGCATGTACTGAATGTTGAATTCATTTGATTTGTGTTAATTCCAGAGTTTAAGATCTGACCTGAGTATCCCTCCAACAGCAACAATGGACCCTTCAAACAGTTCAAACGCTGCGGACTCGCTAGCATCAAGCTCAAACGGTCGAACTTTCGTCATTAGCCTTATATTTGTAATCTTCGTATTTATGGTTTGTGTCGTGCTACGCTGCATGTTGGAGTTTCACAGGCAAAAGCGATCTCTACACAAGAAGCAACTTGAAGTTCTAGAACGGCGCAAGTTCAAGAAGGAGTTAGAGTCAGCCATTAAAAATCGACGAGAAAGATTAGAACAATTGGAAAACTTAAACGGTAACAGTTTTGCTGCTGGACATGCAGAATTAAGGGGTCCCCTCCTGCCGAATCGGCTGGAAGAAGATCTGGATGCAGTTGAAGTACCTGTTGACTATGTTTGACATACTAGTCTAACATCAATGACAAGCTTAATATTATGGTTATCTCATGGTCAATGGTCTCTGTTTGAGATTCTTCTGTTATATATTTTAACTGTGAGTCATAAATAAGTAAAGTAATATGAGCGGAGCACAATTCAAAGACAAAGTTCATAATTCGATGTTAAAATATTTTGTGAGGAAGCGTTTACTAATTTCAATTTCATATAAATATTTTCATTTGTTTCATTTCAGGCTTGTCATGCTGCACCAATTGTCCAGCGATCGATTTGATTGTTTTGATTTGGATTGTAAATAAGTTGTTTCATCCGTTGATTTTTTAGCTATTGGTTTTTATTACAACGTATTGATGATTTATTGTGCTCAAATTATTTTGTTAGAAATAAATTATTGATGTTAACAAATGATTTTACAATCTATAGTATGTATGTATATTTATAGATCATTTATTGAACTGTTGTCTAAATTACTAAGATATTCAATTTGTATTTTCATATAAAAGTAGTTTTAAAACGCAATTTTTCTGTTGTAACACCGGTAGAATAGCGAATGATGTCATTTGCCAAATATAGCAATCTGTAAATCAATATTGATATTTGCATACATGTGTGAGTGAACGCTCTGAGGAAGCAAAGGCTCATGTTTCACTTGCAATTTTGGGGTATGTTTATTACGAAAAAATAGATAAGATTTCCTTTGTACTGTACAAGCTTAATTTTTTATTGTTGCGCAAGACTGCATTGTGCAGTGTACATGCAAACTTACTGATGGTGATTGGTGATGGCATGAGACTATGAGACCCGCTTTTTTATGATCATATTTTATCTGCCTCCGTGTGTCAAATGTCAACCTCAGCTCAACTCAAGCAAGAAATGGCGTCATTCATGTTATCAATGTAAATGTTTACGCATAGGTATATATTTATGTACAACTACTCGTTCATATGAACATGAATTACACATGTTAAATTTTTACTTTGAGATAGGGAAGTATATATAGCATATATCGTTTACAGCATGTATGATGTATAAAGTCAAAAATTAAAACAAGTGTGACATTAAAATTTTCAATGATTCCCAATCTAGTTCCATATCAAACAAGCATGATAAGAAGAAACTGACTAAACTACCACTGAAATGCAATGAAATGAAGCTCATATATATTTATTACAGAAGCAGAGAGACAAATGTGATATGCTGATATGTTTTATGATTGTAAATGCAGTAAGATTACTGGGAATTGCTCATCAATCAATAGTCATCAATCAGGCCATGCTTGCTTATGGGTGCGAGTTGTGATTCCGAAAGATATCACAACAGTTTAGACTACTTAATGTCGTTCAGACACCGGCAGTGATTTTTAAATAGACAGTTATAAGAAACAGAATGCCGTTGGTGTACGCTTTTCTCCTTGCAGGTCTTGCATTTGCAGGACTTGTGCTTCTTTTGTTATCCGCCTTTTTTATCAAAGCAGAATGTTGTGGAGTATCCAAAAGAAATAATCGAAATACCTATCTTGATGAAGAAGAGGCCGAAATATTGGACCGCCTAAGAAACAACAATGATAGTGAACAAGAGTCCCTTCAAACGGTGGCAACTGGTACAACAGTTCGACTAACATCACCAGCGTCTGCCCCAGCATTAAATTTGTTAGCCCAAGACTTACCCCAAACGCAAAGGATTCGCAGGAATACTTCTACTTCATCTATAGATGGGGACATTTCAGGTCTAGAAATACGTGCAGTTCAAACAGGTATTTTGAGGATTGGGGAGAAAGCCACACCTGAAAGTTTAGGATGTAATCTGTTAATTGGCGTGTGTGCAACTGCTGACAACTTTTGCGGCTACTGTATCAATTTGCAAGACAAATGGGCTGAATTCTACAAAATTCAAACGGAACACCTACCATATCAACTGGTAGAGCAGTTGGATCTACAGGAAATGGAAATGAGGAACTTCTTTTTTGCGTTGATGCTGTGGGCAGATAAAATTAAGGATTCTAAACGGTTTCACATTTACACTGGCAGTCATTCGGTGAATTATGATAACAATAGATTGTGGAGAAGGGCAGTCAAACTATTGGAGCATTTTACAGCTTGTGAAAAAGTTGACGTAGGAAATGATTGCAAGTATTATGTTAACGCGAGAAAGGATGCGAGCTCGTATGCGGTGAAAATTGTGCCAGCGGAGGACTTGGCTGAGAATAACTTTGATGGATTTAAGGAGCTTGTTACAAGATATTATGGAATACCTGTGGAAAACATTAAGGGCAGTCACGAAATAATGGTGGGCCAATCAAACTAAAATAGAATAGATCTGCCAATCAAATAATAAAATAATTCAAAAAAGAGTATTGGAATGATAATGCTTTCTTATCAACTTAACAGGTTCCGGGCTGTAAGGTCACTGAAAATTATCAGCTTTATATTGACAAAGTGAGAGACGCCAGGCTTCTATGGACAAATCCGTGCGAAGGTTGCGGCTACATTGACGATGAAGCTAAAACAACTTATTCACATCACCCCACAAATGAGTTAATTGTGACAATAACAACTACATAGCATTTTTGAATACCTACTCAAACATTACATTTTTAATTGCGTTTGGAATGGTACAAAATTAGAAACAAACTTAGCGAAGTATAAGCTCAAAGTTAGACATGTTAGCGGTTTCGTGTAGCTATAATCTTTGAAAGATTCTATAAATCAAATTATTCTGCACGCAAAGTTTTCTTGTAATCATATTTCCTTTTGTAAAAAGTACAATTATGTTAATTATATTTACTGCAAGCTTAAAACGATAAATAAATGTGTATTGTATCGTGTGTAACTGTACAGGACTAAATACGTTAATTATGTGGTTGATAGCCTATAATTTTTCCCAGTTCAGTTCGACATTTCTTCCCAATGACCTCGCTAATAATCTGTTTATGATGCATTCAATAATACAGAAATTTACACGATACTTTGTGAAAGATTGATTGACATTAATGTGAAATTTTCATGCCATGGCCATCTGCTCCTTGCAGACTACTGCGTGCTATTTGATTGACTTAAAGTTTGAAGAGTGCATTTTTAATGATCCAAGTATGAAGATTGCTTATTGAAGAAATATTTTATGGGGTAAATTGAAACGCACATTATTGTATAAACATTCCAGAATTTTAAAACTACTCTGTACACAGTACTCTAAAAGACCATTCACCTTTCACCACCACCGCTTTGTAACGTGTATTATGTCACGGTATACTTTCATCATTAACCTCCTCCACATTTTTCCACTGTCGCTATCTTTCCTGTTTGACATGCCACCAAATACCACTACCTCAGCCACCATCGACCACACACACTAAAAACACATCTAACTTCATTGAAAGCCTGTTACTCAGTCAAGAATTCTTGTAAACTATATTTTACCAAAAAAAAAGAATGTTCATAACATCAAAGGTACCTTTTCTGGGAGAGGTAAAACGGATAATATTCTATTCCTTATGTATTTCCTGTTCTTTTTAATGTACGCTTTTCTGCGTACACCTAACAAATTGTAAAACAACTGCTATTCAAAAACGTTTTTGGTTGTTGAGCTGATTACGTATGCAAATAACTTCCCAAGTTTTTCCGCTTCTTCAGAATTACCAAAGTCACCTTCCTCTGCCTCCTGAATTCCTTTGCACATGGCATGGCAAGCAAGCAGGAACAGGTAAAAATTTCTTAGCATTTTCTTCTCAGAATTTCTAAAAACCACAGAAATGAAAGTATGTATGACCAAACGACTTGAAAAAAAATCACTCACGCACGTTGCGTTCAGGAACAGTGCACCACCCGACTCTCGCACAGATTTCATGTTGATTGTGAAACAAATGAATTGAATACTTCCTGTAGAAAACTTGAGGGAATTTAGTTTGTTGTTAACTTCCTAAGCTTTTACTTGTAAGATATTTGAGTTAGTTGAAAAATCTTATTTCATGCTTGTAGTGCAGTTTGTACAAAGATATGCTTGACTTTACTAAAATACTCGTCTGAAATATTTACTGGATACATAATCTGTACTTGGTCTTTTAAAAAATAATTTTCATTTATGAAAGCTAATTACAAAAATGTGATACTCGTTTAGCACTTGCACGTGCACGTGTTCAATTATGTTTGCATTTAATTATCAAGTAAATTTTTCAGTACAGTATGTGAAGGA
Source organism: Entomobrya multifasciata (assembly GCA_034693345.1). Classification (NCBI taxonomy): domain Eukaryota; kingdom Metazoa; phylum Arthropoda; class Collembola; order Entomobryomorpha; family Entomobryidae; genus Entomobrya; species Entomobrya multifasciata. The sequence goes on along the minus strand of JAQFXM010005677.1, from coordinate 3,292 downwards.
CATTTTAGAACACGTGTAATAATGATTGGGTTACCAACCTCTGAAATCTCACATTGCTTTTCTTACAACATCATCATCACATCGCTAACACCTCTTGTAGAAATATTATGAATACATATTTTATTTACACAGTTGAGTAGGATTTACTTTCTGTAAGTTTTTAGCAGTTTCATTATTCCAGGAACACTTTTACCATTATAATTCTTCTATTCCGTGCCACACTACTAGTAACAGTGTAGAAGCCTGCCTACCATTTTCAATGCATGCAAGAGATATGTAAAAATAGATGCGACAAGCCTGTTTTGAAGAATATTTCTCCCATGTTAATCAAATGAAAGTTACTTTATTTCAATAGCAACAAGCCATCGTTGTCACTTCCACAAGCTTGTTACTTCCATTATGCATGCAAAAATAAAATGTAAGAGAAGTAGATTTAAAATGCTTAAGACTTTTTAGTATTTTGTTACATGAGTTTTAGTTGTACTTTTACCGTTTTAAGAGTGTTAATGCGACGGAAAAAAAGTTTTAATAGTAGAGCTCATATGTAAAGTCTATGTATTGCGTGTAGACATGTAAGGTAGGTACTTTTTTAATTGTATCTTTTATTTAGCAAACCTCTTCCTTCCTGATTTTTCTAGGAAAAAAGTAGCAAAAAGGCAACGAACATTTAAACTTTTATAAAAACTGGTGCCGGTGATGGTGGTACTGGCTTACTTTCATTTTTGGTATTCAACACATTTATAGTTATTCTACCCTGGTATGTTATGTATGTGTATTAATTAGTAAGGATAAAGAAATGCAATGAGCTTACAACAAAATATTTTATGAAAGCTATTGTGTAAGCCTTGTTTTCACAGAAATAGAACTCAGATATGTGCGATACAGCAGTATACATTACAATGGAAGCACGACATGCTGCAGTGAAGTTGGAGAAGAAGTAGTGCAGTACTTTCATGTTCCGCATACGCAATAAAACGCAATATTTTTCGCTATTATTTTTACTTGCTGGATGTAAATTTTTGTAGGTGTAAAGCAAACTAAAAAAATATGTGCTTGTACATGGACTACGGACAGAAAAAGAAGAGAACGTAAATTTTTAAAAACAAAGCACGAGAATTCCAAATGGCTAATCATGTAACGGACCGGCTGCTATATTGCTTTCTTTTCTCAGCACCTGACCTGGCTATTTTACAGGCTACTTTGTATCATGACATGCACACAAAACGGTAACTTATCTATAATTGACCTCATTAAATAAATTATTGAGGGAAAGGGGGAATGTATGCATATTGCTGTTATTACTCAAGTTTTTTGCCTTTTTTTTGTTCAACGTGACTTTCACTTTTCTTTGCAGAGGTCATGTGCTAATGACAGATTAGCACTTTGTTTTTAATTAAATAAGACAAGAATATCTTAGAATTTCACAGAGAAAATTAGAAATTCCGATACAAAAATGGGAGAAAAGACGTTTTTAAGTTGAAATGTTTACTTGGGAGATGTAAAATATGCATGTATGCACTTATGAAAAAGTTGACTTCAAAGGAATTTTCACTAAATCCGTTTGAAATCTTTCATTTGATTGCTTTGTAGTTTCTTTATTACGCATCATGCTGTGCTGATTAAGAAATAAGCCCCTGCTGCCAAGCAGATTTGCAGAAAAGTGTTCAATGATTTTGACAAGACTGAAATATTTTTTGGCAGAGCTTAAGCAATTTGCTTAAGCCTTCTCATTACGAATAAATTAAATTCTATTGATTTTTTACAATTTTTGCAAACAATTTATTTAGGTTGCTACTAATACTCGTTAAGATTTCGCAAGTTATTTCCCCGGAGTGGTGTAATCTAACGATGATGATAGCATACAAAGAAGAATGATTGCTGTTTTATTGTGTGAAATCAAAAACTTATTTGATTAAATTACTTTCTCAGTAGAAAGAAATACGAAGCAAAAGTTAAAAATTGATATGCAGGTAATAACAACATAAAGTAATTTCAACTTGTTCTACATTTATATTCAGAGCTCGTTTGCTTCGGGAAAAATATGAAGAAAGTTTTCTTAACGATCATACGCATACACAACCCACACTGCAATGTACGCATATTTACAAAAAGAGGTTTACTTTGGCAGCAATATGCGTGTATGTACTTTGTAGACAGCCGCCTGAGATAAAAAAGTATCACATATTCAGTAACTCCAAAAAAGAGAACGAAGAAGAAAAAATTAAGGGTAAAATATTTATTTAGGAATACATACTACATACACATTACGCAACTCAACAAAAGAAAAAAGGTAAAGTGTCGAAAGAGAGAAGAAAGCAATTTGCTTGTATGGTGGTAACAGTGAAAAAAGCCAATTTCATGCATATTTCAAAAAGGAAATGGACTATTTCGAAATAGCTTGACTGCTTCTCCCAACAAAGAAAAAACACGCTTAGTTTAATTCATGGGGTATGAAACGTATTACACCCACGACCACCATAGACACACATACATAATAGGCAAAAGTTGAATATTTTTTTGTCTTGTTGTTCTTTAGAGAAAACTCAAGAAAAAAAGAATTACATAAAAGGCATATTATGCAACAACGCAATGAGTTGAGTCGAGACATATGTACCTACATATTAAATGTACATGTATGTGTATAAGAATGCGTAACATTTTAGGAAAGGGAATAAAGATATTTTAGTGGTGATATATTTTGGTTTTTTCCTGGGGTATAGCAAATAGACTGGAATATTTGGGATAGGATGATCTGGTAGAAAAGAAAAGCTATTCTAGTGGAAATTGTCTAAAAGGGGATTCCTCAGAAGAGGAATGGAAGATTCTTTGAAGAAGATGGAGAAATAATGCAAGAAAATGTCTTTTGCTTCACCAAAAAAAGAATACTACTTCAGTAGTGTCTGTGTCTACTGCTGCGTGTGAATGTGAAGAAATAATGTGAAATGTAGTTATGTGTATTTGTATTACCCATTTAATGGATATATCCCAGGGCCCAAAAAAACAAGTTGACTGAAGGCAAAACTGGGAAGAAAAGGAAGGGGGTCGATGCGTTTGTTTGGTGTTGGTGATACAGTTCTCTCTCTTTCTCCTTTGCATCTGAAAAATAATGTTCATGAACGCAGTATCATTATTATTACGTAGATGAATGTATTCATCGTAGTTATAATTTTAGTTTGTTTGTCTGTCTGTCCGTCCGTCTGTCTGTCCGTCCGTCTGTCTGTCCGTCCGTCTGTCTGTCCGTCCGTGTGCGCTCTAACTTTGAAACGCGTCAACCGATTTACTTCAAACTTGG
>JAQFXM010005676.1:0-14527 GCA_034693345.1 Entomobrya multifasciata | reverse complement strand
ACCACTGAGCTATAGCCGTTCTATATTGCAAAGCCATTTCACAATGGGTGTATGTTAGACGGAGCATACTACCACAATGACCACGTAGGATAACGCCGAATTGATAAAATTATGTACATTATGAATAATTTGATTTGGTTATAAATACATGCTGCAATCCACCGGAAATTATTTTTTTAACAACGATATATGTACCTACTTATGATCTGACCAAATTACCAAACTATACCCCTTTTCTACTTGACAAATAATTTATGAGTACGCACACAAGTAATCGTGCTTCAGCTGTAGAACTCTTATGTTTTATGCCTTCCAAAATAAGCATATTCCATTTTATGCTTAAGAACCTTAGTATATTTTGCTATCATGATATATTTCCACACTAAAATACCTTACCTTTGCTCTGTTGGCTTTGATTTAGAATAATCCAGGGATAATTGAAGTTCGAAAGAGTTCAATATTTTTTGAAATCACAGTAGTTCACTTGAGTATCCGAGTTTACAACACCTGAAATTGTCGTGAAGCTGTTGTGCTACTTTATGAGCAAATATTTATTTACTATTAATGTATACTCTGCAGATTACTACGGGATAGGTGAGATTGCAATTTTTGCCTCGAATATTTATCTATTAAACTATGTTAGATAAGCTTTTAACTTAGTTTTATCGATTTTTTGGTTTTGTTTTAAATGTTTTCACTAAAGAAATGGCTTGGGACTTGGCTAGCGTTCTCGTGGGATTTTAATGCGAAAACAAGCACTGACGAACGTGTTTGCTTCAGTTCCAATGCTCAACTGGACTCAGTAAAACAGAACGAGTCTTTTATATGCTACAAGTAACAAAAACTAAAAATAAAGTCTCCCAAACTCAGCTACTTTCTTCTCCAAAACACTTGTTAGTTGAATTCATTTTCAAAGGAAAATATGTACATGAATAAATTATTGAAGTTGAAGATCTTGACCATAAGTATCTATGCACTTGAAATGAGGTCTCAAATGTTAGTATAATGTTGTTAAACACTTGATATTTAATATCGAATGAAGTATAATGCGAGCAGTAATTTCGTTCAAATTTGTAAAATTCGTTTTAGCAATTATATTAAATTGTAATGGTTACACGAACTCCAAACCACTAGTTGCCGAACTATAGTGACAAGGTGTAAGTTACTACCGAAAATTAAATATGCCGTAAGCGGATATATTGGAAGACGACTGATACGACACATGCCGTATCAAAAATTTGAAAGTCAAGAGGGCAATTCCACGTTGTAGAATGAGGTTTTTTGAAAGTTTGGTTTGTAGTTCAAGTTACAATATACTGCAGACAATGGAAGTGGCGAAAACAAGATTGTAAAATAGTGTGCGGTGCAAGTTAAGAACTTAGTTTGACAGAGGGTTTAAAAGCTCATTACATTAAAATTTAATCGGTAGATTTACATTTTCATTTAATTAGCTGGCAAATTAAAAGTAGATCATGAAATTGTGCAACAAATATATTCCACTTCACCAATAGATAAAAATTACACTACGTTATTTTAACCTTTCGGTTCCCAATCAGATTTGTTAACAAACAATATGCTGTTATTATTTTCGTTTTAAGTTTGGTTAAATTCGTGACCTTCAAATGCATTTTGGAAAAAATCAGAGCAGTTTAAGTTATTATCGAAAATATGAAGCGTCGGAGTACACAAAACAACAATGTAAGTTGCAAAGAACATGTAAAGTGCCAAACCCACAATTGTAATACCAAAACCCCAAAATTTATTTTAATTCAAGCGGGAACTTTTCGCTTATTACTCATTATGTGGAGTACACCGAATTCCAATTAAAAGGAAAGAACTTTATCTCATGTTGAAACTCACAAGACAATTTTTCTAGTCTTGTCGTTCAGTAAGTTTATTAAAAATGGAATACAACACTTTGGGACAGAGTCGATTTAATACCAGTTCAGAAAGAAACAAATACAATTTCTACGAAGGTACAAGTAGCTCCTCTGCTTGATGCATTATAATATTTACTAGACAATTGGTATGATGTATATAATACAAGACAAGATTCATGACCCATGAATCTTTAGGAAACGAATTTTTTGTTACCTATGATTAACCGTTTACACATCAAAAGAGTCCTTTAAATTATTATGATTTATCATAAACAATTTTCAGAATTTACAAATAATGGACAAACAAACAAATGTGCTCGTATATGAAATGTATTATGAGAAAAATAAGTTCTTCAATTTTATTGAAGCAAAGCATAAACACAGAACTGAACAATTTACTTCACTTGCCATTAAGGTAGCGACGTCGCATATTCAGCAATTAAGTGTTTAAACAGAAATCTGAAGTATTTTAGGAACGCCTTAGGCCAGACTGGTTTTGAAAACAAAAGAGGGCACGTAAGTTTTCAGAAAAAAACTGTATTGTGGCAACACAATAATACGGAAGAATCTGGATTGGACAATTTGTTGGCAAGACCTTGCTCATGATTTATTTGTGCCCATATATTTGATCAGAAAAACAGATCATACGGCTGATTTCAAAATTTATCATAGACACCAAATTCTTTCCATATCTATTGCAAAAAAATCTTCATGTATTTGAAGTTTAACTGAATATTTCACAAAATGTATTCTAAAAATTCCCTGAGGTATGTTAAATGAACTTCTATGGAATTTAAATACTACAAATATTACTTATTGAACAATTTTTCAGTACATTACGAAATTTAAAAAAACTCAAAATCATGATATTTTGGAACAGTCGTCCACGAACAGTACGTTTGTTATTGCAGTATAGTAGAACATAAATCTTGTATCTAATTCCCTTTCCCGTGAAACAATACTTCACAAAATTCCCAAAACATCCAAAACTAATTCGCGGAAAAATGTGAGTTTAACAAATAACCTGAGTTTTAAGAATTTTTTAAAGACTTTATAGACCATATTTATAGTTTTTGTAGTAAGTTATTCTCAAAACGAGAAGCAATGAAAAGCCTGAGTTTTTGTTACAGGAAAACACACTGATATTTATCTACGCATTGCATGTATCAACAAACTCACCAAAATGCCAGTAGACACAGATTTTTAAAAAAGTCGGGGTTTCAAGATATGTTTTATCGAGACCAATAAGTTTCGCCAGCCTTGTGTCCATATTTCTGCAAACCAATATACGCGATTAATGCTATCCTTTTTCTTCAGTCACTAAATTGTGTTTAATATTTTATGCAGACACCAATTATTGATATATTTATTGGATGTATTTGAATGCAACACAATTTGATATGATAGTTTTATCATAGCGTCAATTTGGTCAATCTAACAAGTAATGTAAGATGTTTCAGGGGAAAATATTCACGAATACACTTTATATTTTTGCTCTAGCCAGATTTCTTGAAATCAATATAGTTTTAAATATACGTTTAAGGAGTAAGCCTCCCTGGAGTTTATTTCCACTTTATCTTCCACATGCGGCTTTTGAACTGAACCATATAGGACTGATTCGGTTTTACCATCCAAATTTTATTTTTCGAATCAATTAAGACGGAGAACCATTCCCATTTCATATGTAAGGTCAAAATCGTTTCGACATTTAACCAAATACTTTCAGTTTACCTTTGAGAGACATACGAAAGGTAAAACCAATAATTTCTTTCCTAAAATGAAATCGTTATGAAAAAATTCCGAACGTGTTTTGTCGAATAAATTCATTTTAAAAAAGCTAGAATTTAACTTATCCGTCTGTTTAAACTTCGTTTTGGTACAAATCAACCTTTTAAGACCAAAGTGAACTCTACTCGCCAAAAGATTTTGAATTAAATTCTGCTTTGCAAACAAAAATTACCATATAGGTACAGGAATAGTCATGTATTAGCTTATTTATGTCCATTTTTATTATTTCAAACAGTTTACGGACCAAAACACTAAACAAGGGATGGACCTGCATTAAATAAGGGTGTAAATACAGCGATAAAGAAAAACCAAGATATTATTTTTACTGCCCAATGTCTTCGGAATCTTAATATACGCTACAAATTGTCCTAGAATCGACATTTCTTTTTGTTCTATGCAACTCACAATTGGAATGTGTTCCTTCTGACTATGAGATCAATTTTCAGGATGAATATATATTTTAGGGTAAATTTTTATCACATTTGCCATTTACATAGGCAATTCATAAGTACAAGATGTAAAAGTGTAAATTTTCGGTTTACCGTTCTCCCATAAAGTTTATGAAAGGTGTTGCCTGGGTACATTAGAATTGCATATAAATTTTTTAAAGATTATCGAAGACAGAAAATTTTGTCAAACGATTTTTGCTATTAAAAAAAAATTGTCATGTCAAACATTTGTCGTATAGCGGTCTTTTCGTTTATGTCCCACGAGAAAATAAAATCAGGGGAGACAACCGTTGACACAAATATTTATGTAAAAGCATTGAAACCTCCGTTTTGACCCATACAAGAATATGCTGAGTATGTTTTTTCGAGACCAGCCACTGAAAATCTACATCTGACGGATTTCTTTGATTTTTTGTGTGTGATGTATAGGGCCCGTGTCCACTCTAATAAACCATTCAGAACGGTCACAGGTGGAGTGAGGTGGCTAGAATTAAATACCCCTAAAGTGCCCAATTTTGCCTTACGTAGCTAACCCAAAGTCCCATAAAATCTTGAAAGCTCAACATTTTTGCGTGTATGACACATCGTTAGAATAGGGACGCTTGACTGAAGGTAAAATGGTATTGTGCTTGGCTATAGCTAACGCCAATTTTTTCTTAGTGTCGAATGATGTACCCGGTACCGAATTATTTCTCCAAAAAATCATGAAATTTCTTCACAAAAATTAATTTTTCTCAAATATTAAGACGAAACTACAAAACCCCAGCCCGACTATGTTGGGTATATTCTTCCTTGATCTAAGACTGAAGGAATTCCCTGAAAATTTGGAAGGACAACTAATTGGGAAGTGTTTGACTAAGCAGAGAAAAATAATGCCAAATTTCCAAAATTTCCTATAACTTTCGATCATATCTTATTAGTTACAGCACACGATAACGTTTTATTACATTTTTTATCATTCTTTAGCTATATCATGCTTAAACTATGACTATTTAGGAACGTGTAGGTGGATTATTTAGGAACTTGTAGTTGGACTATTTAGGAACGTGTAGTTGGACTATTTATTATAGTTGGAATATTCATGAACGTGTAGTTGAACTATTTAGGAACGTGTAGTTGAACTATTTAGGAACGTGTAGTTGGACTATTTATTAGTAAGCCGGTACGGCATTACTGTTGTTTTTGCTCGAGTTGTTTGTGTGGTATTACATCTGCATGTTAAAGTTGTGCGCGTTGTGCATTTTGAGCAGTGCCATTTGAGCTGTGCCATTCGTATTTTGTCCAACCAAAAATATCTGGGTCCAGTAGGGATCGAAGCCGTGAACGCATTGCCGCTTACGCGAAGCTCAAGCCATCACGCTATGATGGCATACTCAGAGCATTGGTGTATGATAACTGCTTGTTGTATTCATAAAGTAAAACCAGCAAATGCTTTACTATACTATGCCTGCATGATGCATAGTATAGTATGAATGGTTAATCACCTAAATATGACACCGGGTTACTATTTCAACAATTAAAATTGCTGGTTATAGTTGGCATATTCATGAACGTTAGTTGAACTATTTAGGAACTTGTAGTTGGACTATTTATGAACATGTAGTTGTAATAATAGGATAGGTTTAGCTGGTTTATTTAGGAACGTTTCGCTTGAGCACTTAGGAACGTCTACTGGGAGAGTTTAAGATCATTAAGTTTTAGTTATTTTTTACAACGATGTTAGCAATTCGAGAGAAAATTGGAAAAAACTCACAAATCAAAGCAGCTTTAAAATTTATTAATTAAAAACATGCATACGGAGAGTTTTCGTCGAGTTTCTACTAAGATAACAAAGTAAAATGTATAAAATTTTAAAAATAGGCTTAAATAAAGCATGTGTGAAAACTTCTGTTACTTTTTTGGGATTCAATTTTCTCAAAATCTGAGTTTTTACGAGGTCCATGCTAAGTATAGTTAAAAACTACATAGTTTAATGTACCAAATTCGCTTGCATTCGTTTGGCCTCAGTTTGTTAAATTCAGTAAATAGAATCATTTAGAAAGTCATACTAAACACGTTTTTTCCAAGATTTTCAAACCCCACTTTTTGTAATTTCCTCTGTTCTTTTACGTATCGCAAAAAATTGTAAGATTTTTCTAACTAAAAGAATCTCCAAAATGTGGGCTATCAGACACATATTTTATCTTTCCAAAATCTCTAAAGTTGCCTTTTATAATTGTCGCTAAAACGTATACGGAATTTTACGATTTTTGTTTCGAATAGATTTTTGATGCCGATTTTTTAAATTTAAATTCAAGCTGTCATATTGCCTACTATGAATATTTGTTTGGACTAGAGTGATAGTGAACTTGTAGAGATATTCTTGTAGTACATTTTAGTTAAACTTAGAACATAAATCTGTATATTAATGCTATTTATTTATTTGATACAAGAACAAGCTTTAAAAATCCATTAAAAATACTGGTTGACACATAAAGCACGCTCCTACTGGAACCTACCTCCAGATATTTTTCATATGATGTACTTATTTTATAGAAAAAATGATACTGAATCAGTATACATTTTTGGATTTGGTCGTACTCTTTGAATTTCAGTGTAAATCTCAGATGAACCTTGGCTAGTGTGTCATTTTTTGTTAACAGGAATCCACCTATTTCTCGTCTGTTTACTCCGATGCATACTACATGAAAAATTTCCTCTAATGTATTTTCTGTAGAGTAAAATGTGGTGTATCTAAAGATACCTTGCATTACTCCCAGAATCACTCCAGTAATTTAGAAATTGGGCTCGAAAAAAGTAACAGAAGTTTTCACACATGCTTTAGGTAAAATTTTCGTTTGTGATTTTATGTTTTTGTTTCCCAACTAGCTGAAAATCAGTGAATGACGTTGTAGGAAAAAACGTTTTTCGCTTAAGTTGGAGGTTCTTTACGTAATTATTCACAATTAAATATCAACGAATTTTCAAGTCTAGACTCTACATCCATACATAGCACATTCTTAATGTTTAGACTATTTAGTTATTTGTTCTTCACTTTTGTTTGTATGATATTTTTTTCATTTAAATCTTTCTTTAGGAATTATCCTGAATTCGTCCATTTTTTTGCAGAATGACAAGATGATTTTTATAATAGATGGTAGGGTAAGGCTCGTTTCACATTTGAAAGTCCTGGCTATTCAACGAGTAGGTAACGCTAGAAATCCAGTTTTTCGGACCTGCTCACCCTACGAGATTACAGGATCGTATGTTTAACATAAGAGTACACACTTTCCTTTGGAAAACCAATTAACATCAGAGTGTTTCGCCACATTTGAATGCACCATTTGATTGTTATAACATTGATGCCGTTAGTGAAAAACATCTGTTTTGGGGGTTCTTGTGCGTGCATAATTATAGATAAGCAATATTCCACTACGGATACTTACGGTCAAATTCGCTAACACCGCACCAAACTGCTTCTACTGTTTTCCAAGTTCCCTATTTGTATAAACGCATTAAAAGTCAAAATATAAAAAAGCAGTCAAGCTTTACGATGGATTATTTGGCGTCTTTGTTCACTTTTAATGTCTTGGAAATATTGTCCATTCGTTTAATTACACGTATCCTTGCAATTAAACCCGAGCCAAGAATTATGAGGTCAACTCACATCTTTGTAATGTGTTTCTTTAAACAATAAGTAATTCGTGTAACTTTGTGCATTTATGCATTGTGGAATATTTCGTCAAACAAATACATGAGATTTATTGAAAAACATGATGATGACCTCTGACATGTATAATATACCTACTCGAAATAGCATTGCTTTCCAATGTCATCCTTTACCGTATTTATCAACCGTAAATATATTCAATCCTTTGGTTTCCATGCATACAAGTGTTGGCAGTAAATACATCAATATGTATACAAAGCATCTCTAGTTACCCCATAGCACGACTGAAAGCAATTCGCGATAAGTTCCTAATTACCCCCAAAATCGATTTTTGCGTAATCCATAGTTTGCGTAAGTTCATAAAACGTTCCCAGCTAATGTATGTGTTTCTGTTTTATTCATGATGTAATCCTTAACCCGAAAAACGTTCAAGACAAACCCGTAAGACAATCCCCAAAATAAGTCTAACTTTACTTGGAACGTGAATATTATTATTGAGGGACGTCGATTTTATCCATCAGGAACGTGAATTTGATTAATGGGGAACGTGAACTTGATCCATTTGAGACGTGAATTTAAAAAATAAGGAACAATCAATAAATTTTAAATTACGATAAGTTTTAAATGTTGAAGAACTAAGAAACCAACATGAAAAACTAAAAAGAAATTTATTGAAAAGAACTTTTCAAGGCTAAAATATGCTTAATCGAACATGAACACACAGATGCTCCAAGTCAAAAAACATTATAGGCCCAATTACGGCTGCTCATCCAACTCTACATTATGCTAGCATGTCCAGTTTTCTCTAGAATTAAGGGACTTTCGCACGCACTGATCAAGTATACGGTGGCAATGGCCATTACAAATAGAGGAAGAAAAACAAAGAAGATGATAGTAAGCCAGTGGTACGAAAACGATAGATGTAGTTCTTACCAAGATCCGTGTTTTATGCCGCATTAATCTATAAATATACACTTAAGTCGATGAGTTATGCGTAATGTAAGTACCCAATAGTACCCTTCAAGTTTTCATAAATTTTCAAATAGATTAACTATTTACAAAGATTTAAGTTAAAATAGGAACACATCAAATGGATAGAAAATCCACCACCACATATTTTTATGGTTTTACAATTTTATATGTTAATAAACAGATCAAACAACACAATTGTTAAGTTAGCTTACGCTGTCGCCATTGGTTACGGAAATATTTAAGACTAGTAATAATGTGAACTATGTAAGTAATATGTTCTCTTTAAGAAAACCCGATAGGAAAATTGGAAGAAACCTGAACAGACTGTGACAAAATATTATTCATTAGAATTTTTCGTAAAGCTTTTCTATAAAATTTATTCTAAAAGCAATAAAAGACAAGTCATCTCAACAATATTTGTTGAACTTTTGTTTGGAATTTCCATGTTAAATATTTTAAACGTATGAAGTGATTATAAACAATCATATAATTTCTGTACCCCATATTTTTACATTGTCGTCGTAAAATGTACGCGATTTTTTTCCCTTGAAAAATTATTCGGTGCCTTTGTTTTATACACAGATATGTATCTGAAAAATGTTAGTTTAACTAGTTTCAAGACCATATAGTACAAATGCGTATACGGTTGGGAGTAGGTGTAAGCGTATTACATACATGTACCTATTTACATCAACTGGAGAACACTTCATCCAAACACCAGATTTGACAATAATATCCCTCACTGAACTTGTGTAACTCGACAATAACTTCTAAATAACAAGTATCTTGTTATCAGTTTTACTTAAACGTAATTTGTCATTTTTAACAATAATTGCATAGCTTCAATAAATATTTATTGACTAAGTAGGGTAATCTAGAATTTTATTTGACGAAACATGCAACTCATGCGCAAACTATTGAAATTTTAAACATTTTATGGCCAATACTATTAAATTTGGCCTTCAAATATGTTTACCGTTAAAGCTTCACTTTAAAACGGCACAATTTTTCATGACATATTAGGACACCAACACATTGTCACCCTAAGAGCCTAAACCATTCAACGGAGTTGGTTAAAAAAGCGTTATTCGTACTACTAAACATTTGGTAGTCGGCTTTTATCAGTAGCATACTTTTTATACACTCAGAACTTAAATACTCTGAAATTCCTTTCTACAATTATTCACCTCCGAGTTTTTGGACGATAGTATCCATTTTTCTTCCATTGAGACTGCAGCTTTTTCCACCGTTGACACTCTAAACTTGCTAAACCTTAAATTTGGTGTGTTGATAGCCTTGCCAAAAGTATCCACATTTATTTTAAGGTTTTTTGTTTTATATCTTGAAGGCTTTTCTCTATTTAAATATCCAAATTAAACGTTATGGTAGATTTTAAGTAAGCCAATTGATGTTTTAATAACAACGGTAAACTTACCCATGAATAGTTTCACTGTTTCTACGTATATACACTTTTGGAATTGTGTACACCAACTGTTGTCTGATTCAAATGTCCATTTAATACGACTTTACGAAAACCGAGGTTATGAAATTTTACTTATTATCACTAAAGTTATGCCCGATGGAAATTTTGTATAAGAAAAATGTTCCAAAAATCGCGGTTTTGACCGAAATGCCTTCAGTCACTTCAATCGCAAGCATGAGCAGCCAGGAAAAAAACTTTCCGTACGTATTTAAGTTAGACTATTACCTATTTACTTCTGTATAGTAGGGTCTGTTTGGTGCATTAATTAAAAAGTTACGACCAATCAAAATTGCACACGAACTTCTGGATTTTCCTATTCAACCTCCACAAAATGAGTATGTCCAATTTTTACCTTTTGAAATTCTGATCAAAAATGACATTGAAAAGTATTATTTTGGAGCCTAGACAAAAGAAATGTCTTAAATTTACTGCAAATAAGCTCTGTATAAAAATGATAAAATCACCTCAAATGTTTCAAACATTTTATATTTTCTACCACCTAGTGCATGATATTGACCACGAGTCATGGTGGGTGGATTAGTAGTTAATTTGGTACTATACCACAGAAAAATGGGAAGTGTCAGTCAAGTGCAGTGAAAACATTGCACATTTCACCTCATAATGCACATAATTTAGGACCAAAATCGCACTGTCTAAAAATTATAAAATCACATCTACTCGTTGAGGAGTCATTGAACATAGCTTGCATACCTGCATGCAATTTTGCAATAAAGATGACCCATAATAATCCTAAAATATTACACTGACACGTTTTAAAAGCAGAAGCAAACGTTTACGAAAGGTTAATTTTTAATGTTTTCTTATATTTTACATGCCTATATATTCATATTATTTACGCATAGTCAAGATAAGTTTATAGTTTTATTATGAAATTTGCAATACTAATGACGAAGAAACAATGACATAAAATTCAAATAATTTCGACTAAATTCAATAACTTTGTTTCTTCAAAAAACAATGTCGACTAAATTCATTTCTTCTAAAAAAATTCTACTAAGCCAATTTCGTCACTAAAATTTCAACAATAATTCCTTGGTCTACTAATAAAATTCTACAAGTAAAGACTTTCTAATAACCCTATAAACTAACAACAAGTCGATTCTATTATACCGACCCGTTTTACAAAACAAAATAATAACTCATAAGCAATGAGTGATTGTCATGGAAAAATAAGTAGGCTAACTTAGAAAAATCAATGTGTGGTATGAAAATATATGAATCAGATTCTTATTAATTAAATTAACATGATGTTTCACCTAAAATAGTTAGTGATCAAAAAAGAAATAACTGATTCAATAATATAAATTTGATAATTGGGTTGCCTGGAAATAATAATGAAACGTTTTAACCAAAATTAAATAAATTTATCACTAAAAATTGAAATTACCTTCAAAGGCTCAATAAATCGTACGTTGAGTTCATAAAATTTGTGTTTTCAATTAGTTGTGTTTTTAAAGTAGATGCAATATAATATTTCTTGTATGTTATTGAATAGCGACTATGGACGTAGTCCTCAATGGCATAACTGTTTTCGAAAATTACAAAAAAACTTTGTGTCCAAGCATTAAAGAATTCACACACACGCTAGTACAAATAAAAGTACTGGAGCAGAGCAAAGTGCTGGTCGGCAAATGACAAGATTTAGCCTTTAACCTGCACTAATTTTGCAAATCTCAATAGTTGGTCATAGGTTGGTCGTCAAATGATGATGTAGGTGTTGGTGGATAATTACCATATTATCATGGACAGTTCCAACTTGAGCCAAAATGCAATGGTCACATTTTATCTGTCAGCATAAAATTGATCACCTACATCGTGAACATTGTTAAAAAATTATTGTCGGTGTACATGACGAAAATGGTAAATCAAGTGGAACTTCCATACAAACCGTTGACTTTTTCAGCAAGGCAGATTAAGGTTAATTTTAAAGTTAAAGTCTAAAATAAAATTAAGCCAAAAATTAAAATGTTGTGGAAATAATACAAGGTGTTTATCAGTTATGCTACCGGGATATATTCTATGACTGATTGTGGTTCCGACACACTTATTTGCCTCCAGGTCCATGCCACCTATTTGACTGACCCCCTCCGTATCTGATTGTTCACGATGAAAATCGTCTAGTACTTTTTACTTTTGATTTTTCATGTCTTTGTATTTCAATAATCCACTTTTCATTCATTACGCTAATTACTGTTGGTTTTTTCCTTTAATGATTGATCTGCGTAGAAAACCAACGTTCTGTAGATTTGGCTATTTTTTATGGTCGAGTGGGAATGGAATTTCTGCATTTCGTTGGATTTCAACGAAATACGACCATGGAAATATGTTTTGGGCGAAATGGTAAACTACAAGAGAGCAAGAGACTTCGTGGAACTGTACTTGGTGGAAGAGACATCTTTGAGAGACATGATGATTTTGGATTGCGTCCTTCTTGATTTAAAGGCTAGAATGTTTAGCTTAGTGAATAGCGTCAAATGCAAAAAATAAACTATTGTAAACAAATCAATAACTGAGAAGTACATTTTATCTATTTCTAATAGAATACATGTGCAAAAATTATTAATTCCAGGTATCATTTTACAAAACGTTATTCAAAAAAATATTCTCACTTTTAAAATAACAAAAATATGACATTCAAATGCGTTTTCATAAGAAGTTTGGCTGGCTTTCGTGTGGCAAATATTTATATGCAATTTGAATAACAGGTTTTTTTGCTTTGGCAATTCAAGCATCCAAAATAAAATTTATAATTTAACGATGTAGTCATGTAAAGCATAGATTTTTGATCAAAAAATCGATATAAATAGCAATTTGTAATGCAGAAAAGGGCGTTTTTGAATTTGGCATTTTCTTAGCAAAATAATAACTACATGTTTCAATTAGTCATTTTGCTGAAATGTTTGTTTATAGAAAGTTAAAAACAAAATATGAAAATTATTCATTTTATTTATTTTGTCCTGTAGTACATCAAGTTTTTAATGTATGTTTCTTAGTACTGTCTACTTCAAATTTTGCTTCAACCCAATATACAGAAATACCAAAATTGGGAAATTGTATTGTAATTTTTAAGTACACACTATTTCCTGTGACCTCAGCAAAACGATCACAAAAGTCATTTTTTGTAATCATTTAAGGGTCAAGAATTTACAAATAATCAAATATTTTGTATGGTAATTCCAAATGTGAGCATTAACTAAATAATGTATTTGAAAATGTTTCAGCAATTTTTATGTAGAATTAGCTTTCACAAGCCCGCCGTATCCACAACTTTAAAGAATTGTACATTTTGTAGCAATTTTTTTGACAACGCTAAGCAAATAAGAAATGTTTTTTGCTGGAAAAGCTTACTAATTGCTAATGACCGAACATCAAAACTTTTGCTATAACACAAAATTTAAACTTAAAACAACTTCTAGGAAATAACAAATTATGAATAAATGGCTTCAAATTTTACTAATACCGATACCTCTCAATTGTTTATTTCTGGTTCTACTCAAACCGTTTCTTTAAGGTTTGCTGCAAATTAGTAAAACTCATTTTGAGTTGAAATATAATAGCCCAATATATGCCAGGAAACAAAGAATCTTCCGTGTATTAGTTTTTGATTTGTTTATTTTTTCCATAATAATAAAATCTAACAAATTACAATTTTATTATTAGTTGAATTAATAACAGTTTTTATTTTACGGAAAATGCTATTAAAATCCTATTATGCTACATGAGTGCAGAAAACAACAAAGTGTTTATTTTAACGAGAAAACTATTTTTAAGATTTAAACCTGTGATTGCAATTATCTAAATAAAGAACCATGCATAGTCATTTGTTTTACAGCTTCTAGCTGACAAATTCACACAAAATTCATAAGCTGATGCTAAGACCTTCATTACCTTTTACATAATGAAAAAAAATCGGGCAAATTCCTTCAGTGACAAATGGAAACTCGGCTGCTACACCACTTGTTACACAAGCGCTTCAACTCAATAAATTATTCTTTTCAATGATGTATCAGCACCCCTTTAAAATTGAAATCACAAACGAAAAAATAACAATGCAAATCGATAATATATTCCAGCGAAAATTTGTCCCACTTTTGACAGTTTTGGTAATATTTGTTGGAATATTTGGATTGGGATCTTGTCTCTGAGCAACATTTTTGGTCGCGTACCCACCAATTTTCGAAAATTCTCAAAAACTAAATATTTGCTTGGGAATCATTAGAGGGTTGATAAAAAACGTTAAATACGCAGTTTGACGAACCACCTCCACAAGGCGTGGATGGGAGGC
>JAQFXM010005675.1:0-14527 GCA_034693345.1 Entomobrya multifasciata | reverse complement strand
GTAAATGACAAACTTGTGCTAGTGCTTTTAAGAAAGTCATATCCTCCATTAGTGATTTTCCCTTCTTGTGTAATTCAATTTCCTCATCATCTCAAATTGTATTTATAACATAACTCATACAAAATCTGCGCATAAATTATAATGAATCAAGTTCCGGTCACATTTTGATCAACGTGTGTGTGTGTGTGCAAACTTTGCTTACGCAAAACCAGCAGTCATACCAAATATTACTCTAGTTTCATAACTTCACATCCATCTTTACAGAAAAATGACATTAAACGATAGCAAATCAAATTTCTTCACTGAAATTACTTCCCATTCTCGAAAAGGATTGTACTAACTTCCAGTTTCCAACTTTCCCAGGAAACATTTAATTAGAGCTTCTTACATTTTCGTTTTATGTAAACCTACTTGAGTCACTCTCAAGTTGACTTAGGTTGCTTTGCTTTACTTTACTTTTAAAAGAAGACATGAAAATATTGACACAAGTAAATTGTAAGTATGTTTAAGGTACTCCACAACAAAATTTACCCAAACACATTTTCACAACTAATATGAGTCAGAGTTGCCGCATATGAGCGAATGTAGCATATAAATCCGTCTCTTTCGATATATTATGTGAAAGATGGGATGTGATAATACAATACAGCTATTGTATCGTATCCCATCTTATTTAAGTTTTACATGAAAAAAATGTATATGTAGGTCTTCTGCTGTCTTTTTTAACACGAGATGACTACACACGATATATTCTTTGCACATCATCATCATAAACATGTTTTTACTCTGTATCGTACATCCTTCCATATATTTTCTCTTTCGTGTGTGTCAACGTCAACTCAAGTCAAAAGGATTGTGGATTGGATTCCCCTTATTTTCTCGCTTCCTCTCGCACACAAAATCTAGCTGATACGACACGTAATTCAATGCTATCAAAATATATGTAGGAGATGAGGAGGATGACTACTATTGACTACATAAGTATTAATATGAGTAGCAAACCTTTACTCGTTTTCAGTTTAGTTTTACATCTTGAAAGTGGACAGGGTAGAGAAGAGAGAGAGAAGCTGAAAAGGGAGAGAGTGAGAAAAGTGATATGATTTTTCAGCAGCAGACAGACTGTTTGTGAGAGAGATGCGAGGGGGAAGATAACAAGTTCAGTAGATATGTAGTCAGGTCTGTAGTAGCACAGCAAAGATTTGACTTGCTGTCTACTATTTGAAAAACACTGCTGATTTTTTTCAAATGAGAAAAATAATTTGAATTATTTTTTTGTACTTTTTTAGTTAATTATTTTGTGTTTTGTTAAAAGTGTCGTTGGTTATTTGTTAAGTTTAATTTGATTTGTGACAGTTAACCCTTATATTTGTATTTACCTACACACAAAATTGGTATATATATTTTGACTTTTAAGCTTGTTTAGTATATTTGCAAACATTTTCGAAAGGAACGAACACACTCTCCAAAGAAAGAAAAAGGTAAGCTTTCTAATTAACTTATTTTTTAAACATGACAATCAATATGTTTAGCATTGTTGCCAAAAATTTGGGTAGTTGGTCATTAGGATTAGGATTTGGTGTAGGATTTACTGCGTAGTTGCATACCTTTCTGTTAAGCAACAACGTTTTTTTCTTGTGAAACATAAACCATTACATTCAGGTATTCCCCCACCGAATATCCGAAAAATACCCGATAATACCCGAATGTATATTTCTCTTTTGAAAATGAAATACTGAACATGGTAACATAGTAGCAGCAGTGCAGCTGAAAAAACCCAGTCCCTTTGGTGTTTTCAATTTTTTGTTGTTAAACAATTCCCCTATTTACACCCCCACCACCAATTCCTCTCTCTTGTTCATATATTTTTTAATGCCAAAGCCATACATAACTCAGTTCATTGCAAACTCCATATAAGGCTAAAAAAATATTACTCACAGTAAATCGTGTGGGATTTTTTATGGCAGTTTAAACGGGTCCGTTTATGTACACGATGATTGAATAAATTATTTAAATACAACAATCATACATTGTTGATTTTATTAGTGTAACTTTTATACTCATTGCATTGCAATTGTTTTTTTTTACAATTCCAGAGAACATCACAGCAAACTAAACTCATTCTAAAAAACAACAAACTCTGTACCACTTCTTTGTAATTTCGTGTTTAGTTTTTGTGTGTGCGTATTTTTATTTTCAATTTCACATAAAAAAATTCAATTTGAAAGTAATTTTATTTTCTATCCTGTCGTTTTTATTACAAGAACTATGCATGCCTGTCCCTGTGTGTGCTGTAAATTTTTGTAAAAGTTTATGTGAATTTTTTATTATTTCTTCCATGCTATATTATTTATTTTCACAACAATGCTGTAACTGTGCAAAATAAAAAACAGCAAAGCAAAAGTAAATATTGGCTAAAGAGAAAGAAACACACAAGAAAAGGATTCTTCAGAAGTTCAAGCAAAGTCTACAGTTTACATCAGAAGTTCGTGGTTGATGTCTTGAGAGAAGTCCTGTTTTAAACACATCCAAATTTGGAAACGAAAGAAATTAACGAAGATGCTAATGGCTGACGAGGTAAATGAACTTTTTATTCACTTTTTGATACAAATTGGGATAACGTAGCTTTCATATTTTCATACAGCGTTTGCTCTGATTATTGATGAAACCGAAGGGAGCATCTATAGATTACGGAATTTTTGTTGTCCTGCTTGTAAATACGAATTTGACGTTGAATTTAATGCAAACGCAAAAAAACGAAATAACTTTACTCTTTCGACACTTAAACTTGAATTTTGTTTTCTCGTTTTGTCGTAATTTTACCCGGTAATATTTACATTGTGGCATATATCAAATATCTCACACTTTCATTGTCCATTGAACTAAATCCTCTTTTAGGTATGCACGCATACTGTGCAATTACCCAGTAAAGGTGACATTTTTACCAGAAAGAAATGACTAATGATTTTCTTTCCTCTCCTTTTATTTCATTCATTTACTCCCGTTTCTATTATTCCTGAACGGCATGGTCACATGCTGTCCTTTAAATACATATATAGTAAATTCATTTCTTTATATTTCGGGTGATTATTGACCACAACATCTGGTAGCCAAATGTGACCGGCTACTGCAAAGCACCTTCATCCTTTTTTGTCCCTTTTTATTCTTCTTTCCTCAAAAATCCCTTATTTTCTTATCTTTTATACGTGTAACTATTCAATAAGTTGATAGTTCTACACAACATGTATAGTTAGTAAAGGAAACATGCATGGAACATATGTCGCGTCTTCATCCTTTCATTACATTTTATGTATAAAAGAATATATCTTTTAAAAATTATGGAGTGTGGACAAGAAAATCCCGTGTTAACATTCATTCAAAGTGAAGTGTTGACAAAAAGTCGACATGGAAGAAGTAACAGACAGAAATACGAGATATTACTATGCAAAAGGCAAATAAAGCAATTTACTCGTTCGTTGTAAAAGATTCATCCGCGTTTTTTGCTCTAACATTGAAATATGAGGCAAAAGCACTTTCTGGCATTATTTTGATTTTACAATATCACAGCATTGTCATTTACGCATATCATCGTCATCGTCATCTCTGCTTTGGCATGATGATCTGTATGATAGTATGATCACAATGGAAAACACATGTAAACTACAAGAACGTTTTTCTTAATGCCTAAAAGGCAACAAGCTCTCTCGTTTTTATGATTTTTCTTACCTTTTCGGCTCATTTGTGAATCATATATCTCCAGTTTCGTCATTTCACTTTAGAATCTATACTATTGTTTGTCACCTTTTTCCACAATTGATGATAATGCAAAGATGTAGGTTACTTTTGTGTCTTTGGTTTTGGTGATACCGCACCGCTGAGCGGTTTTCCATTAATATCCAAACAGAAAGAAATGTGAACTTTCTGTGTAGTAAACCGCCTTGTAAGTATTGACAAAAGAGAGAAAAGAGTGAACATGAAAAATAACATTGTATTTTCAATTTTCTACAAAAATTTACACAAAATAAAAACGTATTTTAATGATACTTTTTTGCACAATGGAATACAAAAAGGTGTATTGATTTCACCGCACCCTTTTACACAAAAAACGTGTCTTCTAACGTATGCGGTTGTAATAGAATCTTTCCTGTAATAAATGGAAATATTGAGGTACAAACAAGATGACAACAATAAAAAGGTGTCGGTGTCGTATGTACAATGTACAAGAAACATGGTTACTTTTTTGTGTCATCTTTTCAATGGAATATTCAATTCTATAATATTTCGGTCATCTTTGTGGTCTCGTGGTCGGTCACCACTTGGTGGTTTGGTTCAGTTAAAAGTGTACCAAAATGCAATGTGTCCCTTGGCTCAAGTCCAAGTCCAACATGTTTTTTTTTCATTCAATTCAATTCATAAAAAAATTTAACCTTAAAGAAAGCCAAAATTCCTTCACGATTCACCAAAGAATAAGTAAACTTATTCGATTCCCATTAAAAGTCCATTTTTATTCTCGCATCTTCCACACTTCCATTTAATCTTAACATTTTAATAATATACATGTATAGCAGAAGGTGAAGGCAAACACATGCTACTCACTACTCACAAACAACAAATTCATACAGAAGAAAAAAATTGATTCATACAAAAAAGGAAAAAATTAAATATCAAGGGACTCGTTCCACTAAAGCCGTTTTTCTACAGATAAAAGCTACCAAAGCTAAAAAGATATAAGTCCGGCCAGAAGAGCAGATGTGCTGGATAATAAACATCATCCGCCATCATATCATCCCACATTAAATGCTTCACTGGCTTGGCTGGATGCACCTAATAACAACAATACACACAAGAAGATAATTATGAAATGATACATTCATACGGGCTGCATGCAATATCCTATTTAGAAATTTTATAATGCCCTGTTTTTTTCGTTTACTAAAGTAAATCTGGCTATTTGGCTGATAATGATTTTAAAAAAAGAGATCTGAACCAGAACAGAAGCAAACTGAAGGTGTAAAGGGTATTTACACGGTTCAGGGTGCTACGGATGAGGATGGTGGTAGTGGTGGATAGTAAGTTAAGCCAGCAGCATCCTTCCATACATCCATCCAAAAAAAAATTAACAAACAACCTTGTTCCGTCTTCCTCTTTCTGACACGCACCTTATATTAAAATGCATATGTGACGTACGTATGTACATCGTATACAAGTTGTGGATATGACATGACTGAGGGTTGCTCTGGCTCGGGCACAGAAATCCTATTTTGGGAAACGAAACGAATAAGAACCCTTAGAAATGTTTTTTTGCTTTTCGTTGGAAATTAGTTTTGAGGATGTGGGTATAGGATTTCCTTTTGGGAATAGAGAATGAAAAAAATTAAGATGAAGTATAAAATGTATTCATTTTCTTTATAACGTAGCCTGTTGTTCCACTTCACATGATTATTATTTTTTCCCAAAGCAAAAAAAGTGATTTTTGATGGTGAGCAGAGACGTGGAACATGTGCCAAGCGATGGAGATGATGATTATGATGAGATGAGGGAATACCAGGAGATGAGGAGAAGTGCCAACGAGAAAAGGAAATTTTAAAAATGTACTTCTCTTTGGTTGTGTGGCTTCTGTTCAGCTGCTACTTTTTTGGTATTGAGATCTTATTATGTCGATATATGTAGTTCTTTTGAAATACTGAATGGGCATAATGAAGAAAAAGAGTATAATGTGATGATATCAGGTTTCAGGTTTTTTCAAATTGAGAGATGGTGGTAATAAATAGATTATTTGTAAAGGAAATGTCTTCTTGAGAGCGTTCCAGATTTTTTTTGATGTGGTTGTTGTGCAGGTATAATTTTTCTGGTTTTGGTTTGCTGCCTAAAGTCCAGTGTAATGTTGTCTTTCTATTTGCCTGGAAAAGTGGTTGGTTGAGTGGTGGAACAAGAGAAGTATTTTGGTTGGGGTTGGTTGAGGAGTAAAGTGGTTTAAATTTAGAAAGATTTAGTTTTAAAAGGGACAGATTTTTTTGTTCAAAAGTAAGATGAGGTTGATGAGAGAGATGACATAAAAAGAGTCAACTGAAAAATTAATAGGTTTTCAATTTAACATTTTAACCAAACCGAATACACGCTTTCTTTTATTCTGCTTTTGTGGTTGCAGTTTAAAGTAATGCAGAATGAAGTAAATGTAAATAGTGTACAATACGGGAGAGGGAAAATCTCAAATTTCCACTTTAGAATACAATTGGAAGTAAAACTCATTGAATATCCAGAATGTTTTGTGGAAAATAAAACGTTTAGTAAAAGTAAAGATGTGGTAATTGGGATTGTTAAGTTTAGGATTTTTGAAATTGAATACTTTTGGAGCGGTTCTGGTTTCATACATTTGGAAAAAATAGTACATTTTACTTTACAAATTTTGTGTGATTCTTGAATGTTTGGATAGTTAACAATAATAGATGTTTTGTGATTGGTCTATGTTGATGCCACTTCAGCTTTTGACAATTTTATGCAGATTTAATGAAATAGTAGATGCCTTCCATAGATGAGTGGGTAGTAGTAGTGAATTAGTGAACAGCAAAATATTACTTTGTAACCCAATGAAATTGATGCTTTCATCTACTGATCATAATAAATTAATCAATCAAACTTTTGCAGGCTGTGAATTAAAAAATCGTAACAATTGACAGATAAACCTTTTTAATTTATGTATGAGGATGATTAACAATACAACAAAAGCAAAGTATTTGTACGTATTTTATCGGGTAAGAATTAAATAAGGACCCAATTCTTCCATTTATTCAGAATTATAATACAATACTAGAGATACCTATGTACTCCTTGTCAATACGATATGGACTTTCTGTGTGAGAAAGAAGATATCTAGATAATCATTTCGATCCTCTCTCCACTTAATTTGCTGTTCTACTCAAATAACTTATTTGTTCAGACGTTCAATATTGGTTCATCACAAGAAAGTCTCGCCTTGTTTGATCTATGAAATGGTTTAAAAGTACACACAAAAAAGAAAATCAAACCCTTATCCCTTGTCTAAGATTTTTTTATTCTTAAATAGCGTATCGTCCAGAAAAGATCACTTATCCTCATTTTCATCACTATGAATGCAAACCCAGCCATTCGTTCTGTTCTAAGTAAAAGAATGATAAATCAGAGAAAGAGCGAACATCCTTATAATTCTGATCATTATGTATTTACAAGCTCAAGCATCACAGACCAATTTTCAAGAAGTTTCAAAAGAATAGGAAGATCATCCTTAAGACGTTTTTCATTCTTAAATGCATTCCCCGAAAGAAGGATACTCAATTTTTTTACTAATACTCATCCAGCTTAGATTTTTTGTCGGAGAAGTGATTTTCGTTTTTCCTCTGTCGTCCTCTCTGAATCTTTTGTTCACGGAAATATTACCTTATTTAAGCTGTCAACAGTTATTAGTCCAGTAAACTGCAGAGCAATCTAGAATATGTGCTTATTCTTCTCCAGAATTACTAGGAGCCGACGACGACGACGAGCAACCTAACCGATCAGATCATGAGCCTTGTTTCCTTTTAAATAGGCACGTATGATGTTCAATGTTATGTAATAATGGTCAAAGAAAAAAGAAGAACAAAAATCATTCTTTCGTCATCCGCCATGAATTCATACTGCTCCCAGAGAACAAGACTATTCTCTTTTTTTGTTTGAGAAATTGTTGAGGGAGAACACAAGAAAGAAGAAAAGGACTTTTCGTTTTGTATCGCCTCAAGGGATAATCATAATCATCTACTTACTCGCTTACATAAGAAGTGCACACAAAATATATAGGGGATTTGGTAATAAGCTGTTGCATTGTTATAGTTTTGGAAATTGGAAGTGTAGAGCTGTAAAAACCATGAAAGAAAGGATATACGCTTATTATCAGGGCACAAAATGTATGTATTTCAATATGGGTTTGTAATAATTGAGAATTCCCTTAAAAAAAGAATTGTGAGTAGAGTAGAAAGGCAGTTGTCATTTCCAATTTTGTTTTGGTGGGTAACAGACTGACAGCCAATTTCCAAGCTGTTGTATAATTCTCTATGAGAGAATAATATGTGATTGATTATGGCTGTTTTACACAAGAAAGCAGAGTTCCTGCTTAATAATTATATATTTATGATATGATGATCTCCTTCACAATTCGATCTCCAATTTCCTTTTGAAAATGCAATGCGCTGCAATGTTGAATGCACTTAGTAATTTTGAAATAAAGATGTCAGTTGGTCAGTATTGAAAATTGAGGTTTTATGTAATTTATTTTGTCTATTGAAGTGTTTGAATTTGAGTGATTGTTCATGTCAACTTGAATTTATTACTGGATGTGATGGGTCATTTCAAAGATGAAAATGATGATGGGAAGAGAAAAGTGAAGCTCATCATCCTAAAAATATATTCTCTTGTTAGAACAATGAAAATAGGAAAAGGGTGAATGCAGCAGTGATTGTTTGAGAGTTGAGTTGACGTATTCTTGGCTCCCGTGGAATTCTTAAAGTGGATAAGTAGCTGAAAATGAATTGAGCTGCCAAGTAGAAATGACACTGAAATATTTCAGGGCCCACCGCCACCACCGAAAGAAAAAGGTCCTTAGGATATTTTGTCATTATCTTACTGCAGCATGCACAAAATGCATTGAAGAAGTGTATGCATTTAAGTATGAGTACGCCTTGAGATTTCTGACGGCAAGAATTTTTTTAAAGATGATATTAAATTATAAGTTTAAATAATTGGGCGCTGCTGCTTTGAAACAAGGGTGGTTTGGGATTGGGGTGGTGGTAGAAACTGATAACCCAAACCACCTAACCATATTTGTCTATAACTTCCTTACGCGGAATGACAGATCAGCTATTAAATACTCTCAGGGGAAAGAGAAGGACAGGAATAGACAGAAATTTATTTCTTTTGCAGTGAAATGATAATTTATGACATAAATATGCAGAAACTAGGTACTTGTGTAAAAACAGCAAAGCAAGCTCGTAGCTTTTTAAAAATTATAAGCATTACAAACTAGAAACTTAAAATTGATAATAATTATCTTTCGTCATCATAAATATTTCATGATAATGACGAAATAAAGCAGTAATGATAATTTTCGTGAATTATTTTTCGTTTTGCATTCCACTCCCACCACAGTAATTATTTAAACAGGTAGTGAAGTTAAAGAAGACATGATTAAGTTGTTATTACCCGCAATAATATAGGCTCGACTCATAGTAAGTGCAGTACAGTAGGCGGTTTTTCTCGATCTCGTGGAAAAGGATAATAATGTGAAAAACAAAGTAGCAATTATATTTTCCCCTGTTTCTTTTAAACAATTTCAAAATGGCAACAAATGATCATCTCTAGTAACAAAAACAGAACAACAATCACCCCCTTTTTTGAAAAAAAAATAAGTCAGTCAAGTAATAATTTTTAGCATGATACCCTCAGGCTTTTCCGTTTCACAATCCACATCCACCCACACACCCACATAATTGTGTCGTCGTGATGTTCGATGTTCCTAGAACAATATCAAGTTACAGGCTACAAGCTTTATGGGTGTACTGTATACGTGCATAATTTATCCAACATTAATTTTTATGTTTATCTTAAAAACATGGAAAAATATGTAATATAATTTAACAATTTAAAAATATGGGAGAAATTTTCAGTAAAAAGTCAATTGACCGTAAAGCAACAATGTTCATCGTTATCATTAAGCAAGAGTTTAATGACAGGTTTGATTTAACAGAGCACGAAATACATGTGCACCAGACGAGGATGTGGCCTGGCCAAGAATACATTGTTGAAATTGAACAAAAAAAGTAAGCTCATTAGACAACACTCTTTCATGTTAAACAAGAGACAACAGAAGACGAACAACTTGTGTGTATTCTTCAACAATGTAGTTTAGCAATACAGTATTCTGGATTTTTACCTGAGAATATAAAAACTACACACGACAACAATGTAACATAATTATATTTTTCAGAGATTGTTAAAACTGACAACAAAATGTTTAATTGGACAACAGAAAAACGATTTTTTTTCTTCTTTTCTCTCACTCTTTTTAAAAATGCTGTCATCAATTTACATTAATTTTTTATAATTAATTGCATCATTATCATTAATACCGTGAAAAAGTCAAAATCGGCCAACAGAAAACCAATTCACTTTTCCTTAAAAACTTTTTACAGATAGGTTTCACTGTAAAATTGCATTGTTGTTTGTTACTGCTATTGTTCAACTGTGTTTTTCTACCTTTCCACCTCTCTTGAGTGTTTATTTACTTTCCTGGAGAGTTGTTTAAATTGTTATTTTAATCTCTTGAGTTCCATCTGAATTTGAATCCTGAGTAATTTTGACATTGACATAACCACCATGGTCATCATTTAATGAGATGAGTGGGTGAACAAGTGCAGGTTGAGCTGAGGTGAGAGGTGGAGTAAAGTTAGAAATCAACAAGGTGGGAAAAACAAGTGAGTCGATGATTTTTTTCTTCTTGTAATCGTATTTCCGATCAATACCTTATACAAAGAAGCATGAAGAGCAAAAGCAATTACCTTTTACCATGTTTGTATACTTTTATTTCATGGAAAAGCATTTTACGACATTGTTAAAACGAGAAGACTGACTGAACTGAGCTGATTTTTGATTATTATGTTGTTGTTGATAATGTTATTGGTTGTTGTTCACTGAAAAAAGAAAGAGTACACAATTTTTAAATGAAATGGGCTTGTGTTTTTTGATCATGTTGTTGTTATTCTTGTTTCTCTACCTTTTTGTTGGTGCTACTGCTGATGATGTTATTATTTTAAAGGGTTGTTCGTTGATTCTGGTGTTTATAGTGGGAGGGTGGATTTCTGCTGAGATTGATGAAGGTGGTGAAGAAAAAAGTGTGAGATGAGTAGAGTTGGTTGGTGTTGAAGGCATTCTTTCCAGGAAATCCTTTACTCATCTTTTTCATAGCACATCATTATTACACCTGACTAACTTTTATAATCTGATATGGTGATGGGGATAGTGATGATCATTTTTAGTGACTTGTTTTTGAGGAATACGTGACGATGAGAAAAAGGTAGTTAAAGTAGTTTGTGTATAATTATTATAAAAGTTTTACTACTTTTTTTGTGCTCAAGACAAACAAGCCGTTATGTTATACAGCGATGCTAATAATATGCTATAATAGTTCATAGGGTACGTAGTACAAACACAAGTAATTGTATAAAGATGCCTTGTTAAAATAATGATATAGCCATGTCGTAGCCATCATGCGACACGTGAGACGGTTGAATAAAGTTTCAAAAGAAAAGGATGATGTGATGAGTATGATGGGTATTCAGGAGTTTTTGTGACTGGTAAGATTACTGCCAAAAATATCTTAATTGGCATCTGTTTTCAGTTAAATGGCTAAAGCATAAAAAGAGGGTATAACTTTTTGGCAAGTGACTTCTTGGGAAAAACAGGGATACAGACTTCTCATGTCTGCCTGTGGGATACACATTTTTTGTATGAGAAAGAAAGGTCACTTCTCTTTAGTCAGCATTCTATCACATCACCATCAAGTCAACCTTTCAGCCCACTTTTTAATGGCTCATAAAGAAGGTGATCGGTTTCCTGTAAAAAATAAACTGTGAAGATACGCAGTTTTATTAGCTTTACTTTATGAGTTTACATTTTACGAGGTTGTTTTGCGAAAAAATATAGCTACACAAGCGAAGCGAAAGTCAAATATCCTGTGCCACTTTTCGGCAAAAGACTGTAAGATATATTAAGTGGACACGATGACGATGCGATGATGGCGTGACACTTCGCAAAAGAAAAATATGGCAAAAGTCAACAAGCCAAGTGAAGTGGATATAATTGTTATGTTATGATGGTTAGGTTCTCATATTTTTGAATGACTCATCAAAAAATACTTCTTTATGTCGGCTCCTCTTTAGCAAATGTTTAAATAAAGAGCAGTTCTTTTTTAACAATAAAATCGTGTCCACCATATAATTAGCATGTCTACTCTTTTTAAACCCATCTTTTATTTTTCTTCTAAAAATATTCTTATGATTTTTCTCTTCTTTTTTATTTTTTTTACACAGACTGGTTGTTTGTTTTAAAATAAGACAACAGCAAAAAATAGAATCTCTGTAGAAAAAAATCGATCCTGTTTTTCTCTAACTTATCCTGTCTGACCTGTTGTTGCAGTCCCTCTCCCGCTGTTGCTGCTAAATACTCACTAACAATAGCTAACGGAACAGAAAAAGGTGTTTAGTAGAAAACGAAACAATGAACTGGACAGAATTTGTCTCCGCGTGCAAGACCTTCCTAAAACTCTCACAAGAACAAGGGGACTCCTGGCGCGAGGAAGGTGATGCTCAGGTCCCTGGTGAATATTTTATTTCCCTTAGAACTTTAAGAAGGAGAAGAACCACCACAACAAGCAGTAAAACAAGTGAAGATGCTGAAGATGGTGGTGGGTCACAGCCACAACTACTCACTTGTCGTTTTGACGTGATCTTCAGTTTAAGCTATGGCGTACCCATGATGTACTTCACGATGTCCAACAGTGATGGGAGCTGTTTGACCATTGAAGAAATTTGGGATTTGATCAAAGTGTCAAGTACAGATCTCTGGTCTACAGTGTCCCAAATGGACCACCCACTACTACAAATACCGTTCTTTGCTTTTCATGCATGTCAAACTGAGAAACTTATGGAGACGCTTTGTTCATCTTCTTCTTCATCAAAAGAAACAAATAGTCAATTATTTAAATCCGATTGTGGGAATGAGGATAATAGTAACAAGAAAAGTTTACAGCCTTACGAGTATCTTATCTCGTGGCTTAGTTTTATGGCGTCTATATTACAGTTTGACTTTTCCCAACAATATATTTTACATTGTTCCTCTTTTAATAACTCTTCATCTTGTTCAAAAAGCTAATCATGTTGAAAACCATAAAATTGAATGAAAAGTAATAAAAAATAGTTAATTTTGTAAGAAAATGTTATGTAATGTACATATTTACTCCTTTTGGGTGATTATCATTTTGGGATGTCATGTATCATATTCATGTTTTCTCATAAAAAATTATGCATAAAGTATGGTTTAAAAACGAAATGCGGATTATATGACCACCACCAAACAAGCAAAAAAAGATTAATAACCATCCCTTTCACAGTAATTGCTTCTCATTACATGGGGAAAAATATTGTAGAAGATGTATACATACGCATTAATTTTAGTGGGATTCTCAGTTTCATTTTTATACTTTAATGGCTTGTTGTTTTGATGATAAGATTTTATGTTTGTGTTTTGTTTGCAATGCAAAAGATTTTAATTTGCAATAACAAAAATGAAAGATAAACGAATTGTTCAGTTTTTATTGCTAGTCTTCTCTATCTCTGAGCAGTAAAATAGCTGTAGTAAGAAAGATGATGAAGAAGAGAGTGAAGAAAAGAATAAAAAAGATTTTGTGTGTGTGGCTCTTCTCTCAGCTCAGCTCATCGTCGACTTCATCTTCATTAATGTCTTGTCAGAGATTGTCAGAGAGAGTCAGAGACAAAAGAGAGAAACACGCACAAGAAAAAATAAAAGATTCACAAAAGTCAAGTCTCCACGAGAAGCTGTAGGGAAATGTTTTATACGGGCTGGGTGATGTGATGTTTTGTGAATTTATGACCTCGCTGAAAGAATAGTGTACTTAAACATGTTAAACTTGGCATTTACTTGTTTCCTGAATGTCTAAACAATGCAATACGCTAGTTTATTCTTTTGCTCTCAAGTTTTAAAAAGATGGTAAAAATCGTTTGGGAGTTTTTCGTCTTATACTTTTAAAAGTATTTTCTCTATTTGAACTAGGATTAAGTATTGAACTGTGCATTATAAGAAGATTCATAAGAAGAAAATGATGCATTGTTTTCATTACCTACTTGCCTACATCAAGTTGTTAGCATTGTTTAAAAAAATTAAGTACAAAATAAACAACTGATGGAAATATGAAGGTCGTAAGCAGATGAATATACCGTATATCAAATACATAAGTAGTAAACACAAAATATTTATTATCATTAGCGCAAGAAAGCAAATAGAATTTTTGCAAAGGAAAGATAGTTATTTTGTGTATGAATTGAAGAGTTTAAAAAAGAGTTTAAAAGAATCAAAATGCTGGAAATGGATACATAATTTGATGGTATACTTTGCAATCTTTTAAAATTTTATGCGATTATTTGGATTTTTGGGAAGTGTTAGATATATCCGAGGTTATTTAGTTGGGGTTGGGGAAATTATGCTGTAAAATGGCTAAAAGATAATTTCAAATTATTTAGGTATATACTAAATTGTAAATTAACAAAATTAAAATTCCCTTTTTTCCTTAGAACTTCAAGAAGGTGTGGTAAATATTTATGCACGTCAAGTGCCCTTGCATCTGACCTGATCTCATATCTGATTTATTTTTCATTAAAACTTCAAATGTAACTAAATGCATTGGCAATTGGCATTGTCAACTCGCTGCATAAAATTTTTCTACAAATATTTT
>JAQFXM010005674.1:0-14529 GCA_034693345.1 Entomobrya multifasciata | reverse complement strand
AAAACAGAATTCAAAAATTCCCAGCCGTTTTCGAGTTATCGGGGCGACGGACGTACGGACGTACGGACGTACGGACGTACGGACGTACGTACGGGATACAGACAAACAGAGCATCCGTATTAATTAGCCTTCGCAAAGCTCGGCTACTTAATAATGTCACTCATTAAAAAAGTAAATATCGTTTGAAATTAAAAATTATAGCAAATCAACTTGAATTTGGCGTTTCTTTTGATAAAATCAGTCCAATAGTCAATAAACGCGAAGCTTCAGTAACTTTTAAGCAATTTAAGTAATTAAATTTTCTGGTACTTACGATAGCTGCTAAACGCTGGTGGAACATTGACTTCTCCACTGGGCCCTGAAATGTGTTGAAGTAAACTCCATTGAATTCCTGTTAAGGCTGCAGCAGCTCCAGCTGAAGTTACAGAAGAGCCTCCTGTAGATGACGATTGCATGGCCCAGAAACGATTTGTCAAAACTGGGCTAGAAGCTAATAAGCTTTTGGTAGCTTCGTCTCGAGTCGCCCCGGCAAGATTTTCTGATTTTTCACACTGGAAATCTTCATTTTGACCACTGTGGCAAGATGACACATCCTCAATTCCTGACTTTTCAGATTCAGAGATTACTGAATAAGTATCCTCGTCAGCGTAGTCAATGATTTCACTATTATCTTCGTGGTCACAATGAATGGGTGAATGCTCTTGATGCTTTATATCATCAAAATTGTCAGAACTTTTTTCTTTTTTGAAAACCTCACTTCTATTCAAATTACAATTTTCAGGTGATTTATTTTTTGTGTTTGTCGTTTCGTAAATTTTAGCGAAGAAATCTCTGGGATTGCTAGGATTTCTTTTTAGTTGTTGGTTTGAGTCACCCCTGAGAGAAGTATCTAATTCAGCCATTATTCCACAAAAAATCGGGCTATGAAACTCTAACAATGCACTCGAGAAAGATAGAAAGACGAATGACAAAAATGATGAGTATACACACCTACTATTACCCTTCTCACTTCACGGAAGGAAGTCGGGGAAATAAGATACTGATACATTTTCCCTTGCAACAACAACAAAACAACAGCAAACAAATGGATGATGGAGCATATTTCACTCCGAAACCATATAGCTCATCCAGGATGAGACTCACAATCAGGGGAGAGTGTACGCCTGTTCTGTTGTAATTTACAGGGTACATCAATGTTGTTCATGATGATGATGATGAATGCTGGGTATGATACTCAATTGATTACTTTACTATACCATATATTCATGCATACTGGTGTGGTATTGTCGTGAAACTGCAAAACAAAGAGAAATTCCCATGGAAAGGGTTAACTTGAAACCTAAATTCTGCTTCCAATTTAACGTTTTCTTTAACAGTAGCACCTACACATCAAACTAATGAAATAAAGTAGCTAATTATGATCTCACTTGACACAATGTAATTTCAACAAAGCAATAAAAGAATAGAGCATTGTTTCTTCCCTCCACAATTTACCCTCACTCACATCATATTTTTACTGCAACACTTTTAATGTTACATATAAATGTAAAACATTAATGCAATTAACATTTGACTATTGTAGCGACATCACTTTAAACTCTCTAGAATAACCTACTATTGTCCAAATTCTTAATTGTTTGACCAACCAATTTTTACTTTAAAAATGAAGAGTTCTTTATTGCGAAGAAAGGAAATCTCTTTTGAAGAGCCAGTGCAAATTGTACCATCGGACACTTCCAATGAGCACTTGCAACGAGTTGAAGAATGGACTCAAAAATCTACCAGTGCACCCCCATCAAACAGGAAACATTCTGCGAAAGACCAAGAGAACCACGATCTCGAAGCGAAATCGCAGTTAATTGCCGAAGCTGTTGAATTACTAGACTCCCGTGATAAGCAAACCCGTGCAGTTAGAACTCCACCTGCACATGAAAACTTTAACACAAAACACGTTGTTTACGAACATGACAATGAGTCTGATGAGCCTGAGTCTGACAAAGGAAAGGAGTCACAAGAACCTTGTATTGGAAGGCATTTCCGGGAGTCTAATTTATCCGCAAGGAATTACATAAAACATTTTGAAGGCAAGATGGATCAGAAGAAAGCTTATGAAGAAGCGATTTTAAGTACTTACCCATCAATCAAATCCAAAAAGGATTTACGAAAAAGAATTTCCACTAAACCTGTACCACCAACAGCCGAAGACTATGAGCCACCAGTAGTGGAACCAGATTCATGGAGATTTAAGGCATCTCGTAGCGTAAAATTTTCGATAAAGTCAGGAGCGGGCTCCCAACCTAAAGTATTCAAAGAATCTGAAGAACCAAGTGAACAAGATGACAAATGGTTAGCAAAACAGGATAATGATCCAGATTGGTGGCGGTGGAAGCTAAAGCAAAGATTTCTGCAAAATGATGAGCTTCTCCACAAACTGGCGTCCCAACGCCAAAAATTAGAGGTTAATAGAAACTTTATGGCAGAGTATATAATTGTACAAATATTATCCATGCGTCAAGGGTTAAAAAATGGTTCCCTTTAATTATAATAGACAGCAATGGCCAAAGGTGAAAATAATCGAATGAATAGGATCGCAATTTCTACCACTCAACATCCTCAGCCAAATCTTAAAACAGAACAATCCAGTATGGCACCGATTGCAACTCTACGAAACAGTTCTTGGCACATTGGCGTCGAAATACCATCGCATATGGTTCCAGCAATTAGTAACAAACGTTCAGTCGCCTCCTCCATTCTAAAACACAAAACATATCAAATGAAAGCAAGGGATCCCATTCCAAACTTTTACCTCCCTTCTCAAAAAGTTGTTAGCGCCGTGTTGGAGGATGATGATCGCCAAGCGCCTAATTCTGAAAGCGCTGCCAGGCAAAAATTGAAAGTTCTCAAGAAGGATCCCTACTTAACAAAGCTACTAGCTGGAAACGAAATGTTTAAACCAGAAATCATGCTGGACGAAAATCAACAAAATCGAAAGAATCAACTACCCCCTCAGTACAAAAACACAAGTGGAAACAATGTCAGAAGAAAACTATCCCTGGAATCCCTCACTGACACTGATGACGAGGCTATTGCTGCGAAATTTTTCAATCCGGATGTGAAAGTTCTATATGAACGGCTCTCCGACATGGAAGTGCTCAACAATGAAAACTTAATTGCCAAGAGTAAAGGTCTAGCAGATCTGAATAGCAGAGAGCCAAGTGATGGATTTCTCAACTTGCCCATTTTACTGGAAACTGGAAGATTCAGCCACTACAACAAGTTGCCTTCCATGAAACTTATGGAGAACATTAACAAGGATGCTGCGTCTAAACAGCAGAATAAAAAGTCTGAAAGGAGTACCAAACTGCAGAATGTCTTGAATAGAATGAAAAAGAGCAATAATTTAACGAGTATGAAATTAACTCATACTTCCGTTCTTGATGGAGCATCTACATCAGTTCCAATTTCCACTCAAGGAAAAATTGAAGATCTTCCTACAAATGAATGGGCGAAAAAGCTTATGTCCAGCGTGAAAAAGCAAGATATCGGCACAAAAACGGACGATGATGGGAATTCACTGGAAATTCCTCGGAAGGGGGATGAACTCGCTGATATCTTTAATTTGCAGCAACGGAAGTACAAGGTGCCGATTGATCAAGAGACCAATTTGTTGTATCATGAGATCCTCATGTCGAAATGGAAAAAAGATAAGCATAGCAAGGAAAAGGACATTGAGACAGGTAGAGGGAATAAAGTTAGCGTCAATTCAAAGTGGAAACGAACTGAACATGGACATGATAAAAAGGCAACCGAAGAAGATCTGTTGAATAGACCCAGAGGATTGGATATTTGGTTAGAAAATATTAGAGAAAAGGCAAAGAGGGACAGGCTAATATCACCGTTACCAAATCATACTGAGGCGGCAGCTGTTAAAAAAATTCCTGCAAAGGTTAAACCACAGTGGTCTACTGATAAATCCACAATTAAAACTATATTTGCACAACGTAAATAAATGCAACGAAACATTATGAACGATTTTGTGTTTTTTATTATGACGAATGATATGGTCCATGCATTCATACTTAAATTCAAGGAATATGGTATATCAGCAATTTATAGGATGACCAAAACCAAAATTATGTATGCATTCAGCAGTTTGTAAATAGAAAATGATTCATACCATTGCCTTCTATAGTAATTTGACAGTTCATTCTCGGATAAATTCTAAAGATTAAAATGAGTCACTCATTTTGTTCACTTCTTGAAGTCCCAATGAAGTAAATATGAACTCTTTTATCGGTCGCATAATACTTGTTGCTGTTTGACTTGAAGATGTGGTACAACAAAATTCACAGAAAAGTAAAACAATGCACTCACATTTCATTCATGAATTTATCAAGCGTGGTTACTTCCTATTAAATCTTGAGTGCTCTATTGTGATTAAAAGTCAATATTTTTAAATTAAATATTAACAAGTACTCTCGTTTTCACTAAAATAACATAAAACTTCTTAATTTATTATTCAAATAAGACATACCGTTAAAACGTACAATTAACGTACTGGTACTCTAAAAAACAAAAAAACACTCCCTGACATTTTTGTTCTTTGATTAAAAAGTTGAGCTATGGCTAATTTGAGAATCCATTCAACATCAGTGATTTTAACATCAGTTATCTTCATAGTGCACTTTATACTTGCGAGTTATGGATCTCCCTTGTTTGGTAGCAACGATGGCCACAGCTGGCTGGACAAGTATGGTCATGGTCTTTATGCATGGAATGACATTAAACAGTCAACAACTAAATATGTCAAATATTTTATTTTTCATATTTTTTTATCACTTTAATTAGGTTACCAAGCTTGGAAGTTAAAGTGAAAACAGATGGAATCACAGTGAGAACTGGGACATCGAAGGAAGAGATATACTCATTAGCAGTGTATGTTTTTCTTGGAGTCGCATGTTTAATTTTGCTGACAATCCTGGCGATTTTAATTTACAAATGTTGTCCAACGAGAGGGGCATCTAGTTCAACCAACCAAGCCATATTCCCTGGAATCGAAAACGTTAGTTTGCGCCCCAGTTACATTGTATCGAATCCTGTACCAAGTTTTCGTAAGCCAAAATGCGTAAAATGCCAAATTATTCTTTAGTAAATCATTTATTTGTTACAATGAGCAATGTATTATCTATATAAATAGATTTAAGCCCTCATGTCAGTACGCAAATGGGACCTTTGAGACTGGACGCCAACAATTTCAATCAGCATTCAGGTAATCATTTATCTATCACTATAAATGCAAATTAACGAAACTTTTCAATTCACTATCATGCTTTATTGTGTACTTTTACCTTTACCATCAGATCTCGATCTCAGAAGTACGAAATATCCTGAAGCACCGGCTATTCCGTACAGAAGTACTCGCTGAAGTGACAGTGATGATGATGATAGGAGTCAATGTGCGTTTGGGTTTAAAGACCAACGACTCAAGGAATATTTCATTAAAGTTTGTAATTAGTTTAAATATTTGACTATTTGACTTAGCTGTATTTATTCTGCAATTAAACGAAAATGAATGAATTGATTTTGGGGCAACGTAAGATTTTGCGTGGTCAATTTTTTTAAATGTTCTTTGGTCTCGTTTTGGCGTTGTACACTTCCAACAACATATCTTAATATTTTCAGTATGACCTATCACATTTTGGTCGATTTCGATTTCATCGATTACAAATAGACAAATATTCTAGAATATTTTTAATGATAGACACCATAACAATAAAATGGGTCTTCCGTTTCGGAAGGATATGTAACGATGCTAAAATACCACAAACTAGTACAAACTTGTTTCTTTCATAATTCGCGAATTTATATTACGATTCAGTTCTAAGAATTTTTCATACAAATTAATATCTTAAGTTTTGATGCGTCTCATTTGAACTTTAATCTGAATACTGACATTTTACCCTTGCCTCGCCCATATTAAAATATAATGCCTTATCAATCTCATGCACAATAGCAATTTAATAAAATTAATCTGCAAGTTTTTTTCATACCAGTTTAATGACGCAAACATAACCAGTACGTCGATTTATTGACTTAAAATTGAAGTTTTAGTTCAAATTGGCAAAATGACCCCCGACAACACATCACTTTAGGCTGTGAGCTAATACTTCTACAAGAAAGTTAAAAATTGTGATGTAAATTACAAAGAATCTTGTTTGATAATTATTAGTCTTGCTGTCAAATTATTTCATACCTTGATAATATTCATCTTGTTTAAGCAATCTCTGGGTGACAGCATTATCAGCGTATTCATCATTTGGAAGAGTCCCACCAAGAAATACTGGAAGGATATCCGGACTAATATGTTTGTGAAATGACGATAAATCACGACCATGAAAAAATACCTGCAATTTGAAATTTTGCAACTTTTTTGAACTACGTATCAAGCAACTAATTTAAAAATTAAATCAATGAATGAATGTATAACGAATGAATATATTTACCCTATTTCTAATTTTATCTCGAAGAAATGGCTTTACAATTGCAAATAAGCAACTGACTAGAAACGGATTTCGAACAAAATGGAATTCCTTGAACCGAGCTGGAAAGGCATCCTGAAACACCAATCATGTTTTTTTTGTCCTGAAACATACATATATTTTTGGAAACAACATACAAAATAAGAAACAATCTTACTTGAAACAACTTGGCTGCAGTGCGTAAACGCGAAGGGCTAGTCTGACGCAAATGGGCGAGACTGTAACCTTTCCAGTCGCAAATGAATACAACCCCTTGTCTTTGAGTATCGACTGAGCACTTAACTACCTCATCAAGTAAAAGTAAAGTTGCTGCTAAAGCTTCATCAAAGCTATAAATTGAGGGCGAAACAAGCTCTATAAAGGTAATAAGGACAATGTTGCAAACAAGTGGTCGAAACATTTTAAAGAATCGCATCATATCAGCATTTAAAACTTACCCTGTCTTGTCAAAATTATAGCTCTACCTTCATCGTCTCGGTTTTTTAAAACCGCAGTCGCCAGATTTTTATATAAATCAGGGTATTGACTAGGCAGCAGACATGAATGCATATCTGACATCTCTCCCATCAATTTAAAATACTGTACCACAAGTTTCGCACTTCTGGCAACATCAAATTTCCTTACTCTCAAACATCGTAGTAGAAAATGGTCGAAATTGGGAGGTAATCTCAGCTCCCCATAGTTTTCTGTTATAAAGAAGATCGACAGTTAATAGTTTTCTTTACCAAAACTATAATTAATTGCATTTAGTGGTTATCAATTGATTATAGTTTCTACCCGCCAATACTTGTTTCAAATTATTGACTTTTTCATGAATATCTATCCCAGCTTCTCCAATCTCGTTTTTTACTCGCAGGGTCCTGGCGGCACAGATATCATCACTTTTTAAGCTCATGACGTTATGTTGATTTGACTAGCAAGTCTAAATCACAAAACTTTGTAGGGGAATTCCCTCTGAAAGAAAGACGCAATTTATACGCACAACAAGAATAATTCACTAACAAAGCCTTACGGCTGACACAGAATCCAGATGCGTTGAATGAGTGGTAATTAATCAGTTTATCCAACACAATACCGTTATTACGTTTTTCTCTTTGATGGAATGTTCTTAAAATGATGACATGCAAATTTCTTCAAATGATCTTTAGAATGCATAAATATTATAACTTACTACCACGAAACTGAGCTGATTACACTATAAACTGTTATTATATTGTTAGTATAGCACTAAAATTATTGATTAGTGTGATTTGTACAAATGAAATGGGAAAGTCATTGAATTTTTAATTCTGTTCGTTCTGTTCGTCTGTCTGTCCATTGCCACCGTGTATAATATATTATATGCTGTAATACCGATATCGCTACTATTTCATTTTGTCCTTGAAAACTTCTTATGTGCAAGCCAAGCATATAGTACTGACTAATGTGCGATTGGAAGTGATTAATGACATGGAGTTGAGTTGTAGATTTCATGGCCATTTATGTCCAGAATTTTCCATATCTTTTTATGCTAGTAATTTATTTATTCAAATTGCGACTTTGGTTTCATATAATATGGTTACATATTTTGAAGTGATATGAGACCATGTTTATGAGTTCTTCATTTCGATTTCATCTGTATGCTACGTGTAAATTTTAACACATTAAGTACCGTGTTTAACGTGCCGACTAGTAATACTCAAGACATTGAAATTCTAATCATGTGGCCATTCTGCAGTCCGTACTGATAAGTGTTTTCGATATCCAGCATTCACATCGTAATCAACACATCATCATCAAATTTGCATTTTATGAGCAAATGCTAAATGGACATGCATGATATATGAGGACAAGGACAAATTCGCAGTTCAAAATTTATAACTTTGCTTACTGCGAAATGCACACGTACACTTATTCAGCAAACTAAAAATCTCCCAATCAATTTAATTAAAATTACGTAACACAGGGCAACATATTTAATGTAAAACTAACGTTCGGATATACTTTTTTGATATTAAGAATATATTTTTAATTATTGCATCCTCTGCGAATGCGAATCTGATGTCATGGAATAAATATAAATAGACATACGTAATGTATCGACTCAGCTCAGAATAACTGGTAAATATTATTTGATTTGATGTGAACTGACTATAAGACGACCGAGACCTGAACCGTCATGTCGTATGACCATAGAATAATTAATCGTTAAATAGACATGACCTACATACCGAAATTAGATTTTCAGCATGTATATATGTGTGACGGACAGCTCATAGCTTTAATTCCAAAAAGCTCATGTCAAATCTCCACATTTTATTTTTTTAATTATTTTCATTTTAACTCTGAATAATTTATCAATAATTTACTTGTGTGCATAGCTGGAAATAAAGTGATGTTATTGATTCAGTAGTGTACTGACTTTCATTATTTAATTTTAGCCTTCTTTAAAATATTCCTTCGAAATCTTCTTGACATTTTAGTTGAAATTTTATAGTTTATGCAATTAGAGGCTAAGGCTGTTCGGTTCACTAGCAAAATATGATGATTATGATAAATAAAACATATATATTAAGTTTAAAATTCAAGAATTTTTTATTCCCTTGAAATTCCAAACGCGTCAAAATATTTTAAAAATTGATATGTACAAAGTACAAACAATATAATATAACATGTAATTGTTCATAAATACTATAATAAAGATATGACTATGTAAATTACTTAGGCCACATAAAACAAGTACTGATTATTTTAAGATGAAAACAAGCTAATGACCTAAATTTACACAATTCATAATTTAGTAAATTTGAGTTTCTTACGGAACTTACACATTGTAATAAAAAATAGATACGACATACAGCAAAACGTTAAAAATGTTTAAGAAACAACTGTCCAGCAGATTGTGGTTGTTTAACTTATAACTGAGTTGGTAGAACCAACCTCGCCTCTTAAAATTTTCGACTATTCTTTCGGTTGGTCGTGGGAATATCAGATAACGGTATTTGTAACAAACAGACAACATAACACATAATACATATATCACAATTTCTGGTAAAAGACAGCAGCATGTTTACGTGCATTTTAGAAAATAAAGTAACATTTTACGATATCCCAATAGTTGCACTATTTTTAACTTGCTTATGATGAGTTTTCACAATAAAAAACAAACACAACTTGTGGAGTTTAAATTATCATGTAGATTTTCAATGAGCCCCGCTCACAGAGTGGTTGCACAGAAAAAACTGGAATGAGCTACAAAAACTAACCTAACGATCACTTGCTAAAATACGTAATAACTAAATGTCTACGCTACCTAATGCGAGAGTCTCTTGTTCACTTGTAGCCAAACGTTTTGAGTTCTGGAAGAAGCAAAAAATAAGTGGAATTAGGACACTCATTCAACAAGGTATAGATGGAAAATTACCAAAGATGATTATTAGCAAAGGAACATACCGTTATAGTATTCATCCTTCTTCAACAGTCTTTTTAAGAGTTCCGTATCAGGAAATTCATCATTATCGACGGTTCCACCGAGAAATTGTGGAAGCAAGTCTGGACCAATAAACTTGTGCAATGATTGGATGTCATGAGCATGGAAGTTAATCTGCAAATATATAAAACAAGACGATTAATACTATTGATTGACAAATAAACTTACGTCATTAATCAGCACCACATTAAAATATTTTACGTACCCTTTTCCTGATCTTTTCCTTCAAGAAAGGTTTGATCACAGAGTATACCATGTTGAAAATGGTGGGATGGTGTACTAAATGGATTTCTTTAAATCTGGCTGGGTAGGAATCCTAATAAACATAAATTGTACAATGATTTACTCTGTTCTATAAACTTATCATTAGACGACCATTGACATTTAACCTGTTTCAATGTCGGTTGTCTGATGACATTATGTCTTGGGAAAATTTTATTAAATGTACCTGTAATAGGTTAGCAATAGCCTGAAGACGTCGGGGTCCAATCTGCCTAGCATGAGAAAATCCAAATCCTTTGAAGTCACAAATTAGAACGACACCGTTATACTGTGTATCCAAAGAGGCAAGCGCTTCATCCAGCATCAAAAAGATAGCAGCAAGGACATCATCAAAAGTGTATTTACTGGCATCCCATTGAGCTACAAGATAAAAACCAATTTGAAATGTTGTGTTAAACATAACATTTTATCAATTTTAAGAAATTATTTTTACACTTCACAAAATTTCACAATTTTTGCTTACAAGCACGAAGCAGCAATATATGACGACCCTTAGAAT
Source organism: Entomobrya multifasciata (assembly GCA_034693345.1). Taxonomy (NCBI): domain Eukaryota; kingdom Metazoa; phylum Arthropoda; class Collembola; order Entomobryomorpha; family Entomobryidae; genus Entomobrya; species Entomobrya multifasciata. The sequence continues at coordinate 3,740 of JAQFXM010005674.1, read as the reverse complement.
CTCTGCGTTTCAAAATAGAAGTAGCCTCGGCTTTATAAAATCCAACATGACAAGTAGGTTTCATCAGGTCAATCATATCATTCACACTGGCACGGAGAAGGAAGAACTTTTTCACCATTTTAACAGCACGTTCCATATTATACTTTCTTGCTCTCAAGAAACGAATAAGGAAGTCATTGTCATTTGGTACGGTGAGGTTTTGATCGTCTGGAAAATCATAAGTTGGGGTAACGTAAGGCAAACTTAAAAACACCAAGTTAATTTAATGACAGAAAATTTACAAGTACTTTAAAAATTACCTTTCAAAGCATCCTTTAATTCCTGCAGATACTGCGGAATTAAATCTTCCTTTTCCCCAATTTCCAGCCTTGCCTTCACCCTCATCCTTTCCAGCTCCAGATCTGTCGCTTCTTCAATCATCTTAATTGGCTCTTGTGGCATTTTGAAAGATTATTAAATTCGTCAAAAAAGGCTTCTATATTTCCGAATTTTAATTCACACGTAATTGAATTCCTATGTTTTTTCTTCTTCAAAAAATATCTATAGAACAAAAAACAAGTACAAAAAATTATTAATTAAGTAGGCACACGGCACACTAGCTGAAATTATCCTTTGTTTCAGCGCGTTACAGGAAAGGAAAAATGATTTGTTGAGGAATTACTTTTTTTTGTAAAAGTTTAGCAAAGTGAACTGCTGTGCTTTAAGTTGTGTAAAAAAAGGAGACAGAAAAAAAAGACCAGAACCAGACTAGCGAAAAAGTGAGTTTTTGTAGTGGAATAACCACACAGCAAGCGCCTTCACCTTGCACTGCCAAAAGTTGTTCAACTGATCTTGTATTTATGTCCTTATCGTGGACATACCATCATGTCAATTTTTTCCATGCAATCGCATCCTCACTTATGTCTTTGCCTGAATGGACGATAGTAATTATAACTTTAGATATAGAATGATCAGAAAAATTTGCTGCTTTGCAGAGTGTCGGTATCGTTATCCAAAGTGGAGGAATAAAAACTATACTCGCCTTAGAACAACATTTCAAATGACGTATGTGGTTTGCTTACATGTATGATTTTTATTACAAGTGCATGATCAAAAGATGTCCATTTATCTCTACACGTAGAGCTTTGTTTGGAAATATGCGAGCAGATGAACTTAGCAAGCATAACTTGTACTGACTGGACTGGACGAAATTGACTGATTACATTCATGTTGTTTTTTACTTTTTGTCATTATCATTATCATCTTACGCATAGGACCAGTTCTACAAAAATATTATTATAATCTTAGTGTTTTATTGATATTCATATTCTCGAATGATCAAGTTATCTTCTAACAGTAATCGAGTAATCCATAATACTTCATCTAAAAATTTGTCGGAATTTTAAAATGAGCCATGGAAACTAGAATCAGTAATGCTGAATAAATTTTTTAATTCCAGTAAGAACTTTAAATTGTTGATAAGGAAATGTCAAATTGACATTAGCAACGAAAGAGTAGGCTTGTACTTCAAATTTGAGCATGCAAAACTTTCAAGAATGACACTTTGAATTATAAAATGTCGGTGCTTCGAGGTGCTATACGGACTTTAAAAAAAACTTTGATTCTCCTGAGCACTAATCATTATACCAGTTGCCATTACTCCTTACGCTGACCTTAATGCAACATAAGATGCAATTCAATTCGATGCAGTATGATGATGCATGATTTATGATTGGTATTGGGTAGGCCAGGGAACCACACAACAGGTAAAGAGTTTCAGTACTTTTTCCGTTTTTTGCAAGTTTACTACAAATTCCCATTAAAACTAAATATGTATGATTTGTAGCCCCTAATTAATCAAACCGTTGCTAAGAAACATACATGCTACATCACTGCCCTTTCAGCAGTTAATTGGCGTCACTTTACATTTAATAGTTGTTTTTCGCATCATATGCTGCATATTGTATTGATTAATCAAATCCATCATTCATTAGCGATATTAGAATTACATGTTGCGCTTGAACTTCAAACTGTGCAGAGATGCTGACTTGTTACATACCATACACCTAACTGATTAAACGGAAAAAATGGGAATTCACCCATCTCCGCCTGCCTTAATTATATACATTCATATGGGAAGACTACCTCAACCAGATTTTTTATAAGCTAAGAAAAAAACTGGTCTGATAGCGCTGGCGCTATCATCCGATCGGAAACCAGCGTTTTTTACATCATTCTAGTTCAGAAACCCACAAGTGCCAAATTGTAGCAGACATGCGAAAGTCATAAAAAGTCAAAGTTTGAACTTGGCATAAAAATATCACAAGTCCAGTTCATGCTTAATTACATAAAACAAACAGCAAAGAAACAGTAAAACGAAATTATGTTATTCGCAAATAAAAAAGTTAAACTGGTCACCAGGCAGGAAACTCATGTGCTTAACTTGTAATTCGCTCTTTTGCACACGGGAAATGAACGTAACGCTTTACGTTTAACTGTGCAAATAATGCTTGAATTGAAATATTCGCCAACAAAGTTCATGATCAAACAAACAAGGTTGACCAACAACCAAATCTCTGATAAAAGTTCCCCTTTGAACTGTCAATGACGTAAAGATCGTTATGTAAAATGTGCTTAAATTGATTAGAATGATTCTCCACTAAATCGAAATAGTAGCAAAAAATCTATTAAGGGAAAAATCATGATATTTGCTATTTTTATAAAAACATGCACGTGATCATCGTCTACATAATAATATACTTAAGATCTAGTGCAGTTCAAAGTTTCAGCTATAAATTGTAGACCTTATCACAACACAACGACTCCAGTCTCCAGTCCAGTTTTTCACACGGTCGATGCGATGTAGCAAGTAAAAAATGGTGACGTGACATTCGTTATCACATAAAAAATACTTGGGAATTGTGATTGGTTGGCCGGAATGCTGGTATTATACGCAAAAATACATATGCAGAAATTAACATGTAATGTATGATGATGATGATCAGAAAATGGCAAAACAAGGTTGAGTTAAATGAAGCAACAACAGTTGTATCGCCAATCGCCAGTGAAGGAAATTGCTTTTGCTTATTTTGCCAAAATTGGTGTAAGCAGTTTCACTACATTACACTGATATGCTCCCTTCAAAACTTGCAATTTAAGTTTAAAAGTATATGAAGACGATGACGATATGATTACGATGACTTTGTATTGGGATTGGGATCCTTATATCGCTCATGCTACATTGCAAGATAGCTATGCTATGCTTGTACATTTGAGGAAAAGAATATAAAGATTGATATTATTGTTATTTATAAAACTACCAATAGTGGTTACATAAAAAGCCCTAATTACTCTACTGATAATGATCAATGAACGTTTAATCTTAAAGTTATGCTCTTTACTTTTTACTACATGCTGTATAACCAGATTAAAGTGCTAAATTATATCAAACATACATATGCTTTAGAGCGACTCAATTAAAAATACTTTTACTACTGAATATTCATCTTGGATAAAAATACGAATTTAAATATTTACATAATTCTTCCTCAAAACTTAATAGTCTTCAAAAATATCAAGTTCATGATAAGATTATATGTATACCTAATTAAAAAATTTGGCCATACCCAGCCATATCAATAAAATGGTCAAGAAATGCAGTTGTGCGTCTGCGATTTATGAACGCGTACGTTCGAATTCTTACAAATTGCCCGGTGACGAGAATTTGAAATTGCCCTGCAGGCCATGCTGAGCAAGAATTC
>JAQFXM010005673.1:0-14529 GCA_034693345.1 Entomobrya multifasciata | reverse complement strand
GGATTTTTCGGAGTATAGAGCGCACATGTTCAGAGGAAATAGAAATGGCGTAACCTAGGAAATTTAGTCAGATTGGTATAGACCATGTTACGAAAGTCGTTATACGCAATGTGGCACCATCTGATACGATACGACATAAAATTTTCGAGTTTAATAAGCTTTTTAATAGTCCTGTTGTTTCCCTTGTACTTTTAATTATGTATAGGATATTGAACAAAAACAATCGATTTCATCTTATAAAAAATGCTTGCCTATATTTCAGCTAAATAAATTATTAGAACGAATATGTGAGCAAGCACTACTGTGGTAGAAGTGTATTTCTTGGAAAAGAATACATAGCTTCTTACTGTCCAGAAACACAACTCTCATAAGTCCCGATTTTAATGGGATATTTACTTATGGAACTTTTGATTTATAAAGCTGAATCTTAATGAATGGGCTCCACCCTGTCTTAAGTCCACAGTTTTTAACACTGCACATCGCATACATACTCAAATTCGCATTTCGCATAACTTTGTAACTCGTCTCGCACTGCCAACGTCTATTTCTAACCTTAGCTATTTAATGACATAACTGACCTTAATTGTTTAGTGCCATATTCTAGTGACATTTAAGAGTACAAAACTGTCATTGCTGAACTGACTTTCAATCTGCAACTCAATCATAGTCATTGTCCTAAAACAAAGTTGTATGTGTGGCGTTTGTTCTGAACTTTTGAGATGGCACCCGCACCCCCGAAAAATTTCTGGGGGCCACCCACCTCAACGTTGGACTGGTGTGAAATCAATTATGAAGTCAGCCCATTCATTGCGGAGTTTTGTAAGATATTTCCTTGTTCTAGAACATATACTACCAACTGATGCATATTCATAATACTACTCATAATATAGCTATGTCAAAACTCATTTTGAAATGAACTTCTTTATATTGATAGGGAATACTGTGAGTAATTTGGGCATGATCATCCCCCCGGTATTTGGAATATACGAAATCGTACGCCTGGGACTAGAACGAAAATTCATTTTCACACATCTCTGCTTAATAGGTGACCTTTTACACGTCACATCTTTCACATCACCAAGCTTTCATTTCATATATGCATAATGTACACTTTCTCCAATCTCCAACTCTGGAGTACATTTTTTACTATTATGCTTTTCTCTATCTGAATTTGCAGCTGTGGGAATCGGCTCGTGGGCGTTTCACATGACACTTTTGTACTCCATGCAGTTATTGGATGAATTGCCAATGATTTTTGGCAACATGTTACTCATATATCAGCTAGCGGAAATCCGTAAGTCAATCAAGAAACCCGTGAACTCAGCCCTCGTCTTCGGTTGTTGCTCATATGCCTTCTTCTTCACCGTATTCTACCTTGCTTTCAAGAACCCACTTATCCATCAGGTAAGCTATTTTTTCTGAATAAGTTCTTCAAACCAACTTATCTACTGTATATGCTAAAAACTTTACCTTTTACAGATAATGTATGGCGCTGGCGTCGTCGTTGTGTTGGTCCTGGATCTGAGACTCGTTAACTATAATCAGTGTCGCACATGCACGCGTCTTCTCTCAGCAGGATTCTTCATGTACACTTTCGGATTTGGCCTATGGAACATTGATAATCAATTGTGTCCACAACTTACGTAAGCTTATCCAATTTTTTTTAGATATTGATTACTTTTATATGATCTTATTCGTCTGAAAAATAACCAAAATCATTGCTTGGTTCCACGTAGGGATGTCAGAACAAAACTGCCTAAATACTTGGGGCCTATGACACAACTTCACGCTTGGTGGCACATCTTGGCTGGTTATGCAACTTACATGCATATACTGTTCGAGTAAGTAGCACATATAATGATCAATGCAGTTTAATTTCCAATTATATTTATTCTCTTTCATTGTCTTCAATTAATGACTTTCGCAATGCATTTTCTTAGAATTCATGCCCGCAGCCACTTTGTAAAACCCCGAACTCAAATTGTGGTGAAATATTTCGGAATATCAGTGGAGCCTACTTACCGTCATCACAATGAATGATAAAAACTGAATATACGCCCAAAAAGTACTAAGCACAAACAAAACAATAAATATGAAACAACGAATGCCAAAGTGAAGTTTAACAGCTTCACTAATTTCAAATTTGCAATAAGAAAAGCTGTCCATAGACCATAGTTCATTCTCGAATCGAATAGCAAAATTAAATGCATAATATGTAGTTAGGAAAGTAAATGTTAGGGTGAAAGCCGGCTTTAACTGTTATATTTATGCTTACTGTATCATTCCCTTAATTCTTACAGAACGGATAGGAAACACTAATTAAATGTTTTGTAATTTGCTCAAGTTTGTAGTTAGTAGCTGGGAAGGTGCTCATGTTAAATGAACTATGCGTTTGTTCGATTATTCTAGTTCTAAAATTAAGTGATTGATCTTTCACGTTCCTTATCGTACAACAAACCGCTCATTTCAAGTTAGTTGATGTAATTTATTAAGTTTTTCATAAAAAATCTACCGAGCTTATTATTATTTCGTTTTTTATGTATAAAATGTTTATAATCATGTTCAATAATTTATTTAGACAATCATCGACCAGTGAAAATAACACACGCAATAAATAAGTATACCTTTCAATCAAATGGACATTGTATAATACTAATACAATTTTCTTTTGTAATTTAGATTTAAGTACTCATCTCAATATCTCATCGAATAGGTTAATTTGTCGGTTTGTTTTTGAAAAATATTGACATTTTAAGAATAAAGGAGTTCTTGAAAACTCATTTTAAATATAATGTGAATATGTATAAAAGGTGATCCTCCACAATGTTGACTTTCTATCTGCCTCTCTCTCTCTGCCTAACAGTCTATTTTCCCTGCGAAGGTTCCAGCTTCAATTTGTTCGGTCCACTTCTCAACCCAGGCATTGGGGCAAATACTCTTGAAAACCCGTTGGAAGTACTGGCATGGCTCATAATCTTCACCTCGTGTCTTGATGCACCGATGATAATCCAAGAAACTGACGTAGCAGTACTTTGTTTGATTTTGGTTGGGAAACCGAGAGTCGAACGGTGCCGTTTCCAGTTTGAACTACGAAGTCATTAAATGTTGGCATAAAGTATTTTTAACATATAATACGTTTAATAAATGACAATAAGAATTCTATTTTTAACTAATTAAAACATACTTCGTCGCCAGTACACAAACCCTCACCACTGTCCTTCTGATCCGCAGGTTCAGGTTGGTCCATCGGCTGTTCCGAGGATTGATCAGAATCTCCACAGTCTGACATGTTGTACTGTTACCTGTACTTGTAGCTTCAGATTTCGATATCTTTAGAAAACGGTAGACCTGCGGAATCACTGCTAAAAATCAATCGCTTCACGAATAATACACACTGATGCAGAATGACGAATGGGTTATGTCCAGTTTAGCGTCAGTTGTTACTAGATTTTTTCATAGGATTCCTTCGGGTTGGGTTTTACCTGCGTATATCATATCCATCTCAGTATACTCCTCCTGACATCTATCAATTGTTGCGTTGGTGATGCCATGCCTGTTTTTTTCAATCGACGGTTTATTCATCAATGATGAAAAAGCAAGAGTAACTTAAGTTTGATTTTGATCATTTTGATTATTAAATTAATATCAGTGGCAACAACAAAACTGCAATTGTGTTGTGTTGAGTAAAAACAGTAGTCTTTATTATCATTAGTTTTTTTCGACTCTGAACGGTCCTAATTGACATGATTGTTGTAGACAGCGTATCATTTCTGGAAATACAATAGATCGTAGGGATAAATCCTTACGAATATTTATCATTTAGTACATATTACATTAATTTCTGTTAATTCCCATAGTATAAGTTACTTATAAATTATGATTAGTACGCATAATATTATTTACAGATTATCCCTACATTACTTATAGCCATCAGGTATTGGTCATCTATTGCACTGCACAAGCTGAGTTTTTCGTATAACAATTAGTAGTTCCCGTCAGCCCTCGTCAATTTCTTACATTAAAGACATAAAATGAAATATAACGAACATTTTACACCTTTAGTCATTTAACGTTTATTGTATATTTTCATGTTCATAATTTTATTATTAGACTGTATTTATGTATAATAATTGTAATTCACAATTAGTGTCAGTTTTTATGATAGCAAAACTTTACGAATTCTAAATGACAGCATCAGAGCGAGTATCAAAAACTCTGTAATCATAATATTTTATTTCTATGTACATCAAATATCACTGTAATAAATCCAACTCATTTTTTTTACAAAACTGTTTGAACCCACAATAATATTTTTTAATTAAATACTTCTTTTGTTTAACAATTTTTTACTTGTACTGTACTGCTGCTCAGATTGAAATCAATTTAATTTAGCATAAAAAATGTTCTGTATAATATATTTTTGCATTTAAAAGGCTATATAATATAATATAGGTAATATAATATATGTATGCAATAAGATGTAAAACATCACATTCTAACATACATATTGTAACAAATATAACAGCAATAGAATTTCCATATATATTATTTAAAACATAACACATTAATTAGTATATACATGTTCAAATTATCTGTGCACTAACGGTAATTATGTTTCTGATTTTAATTAAATTTACAGAATAGGAAGCTTTATGGGGGTGAACTGGAACTCCACAAATTTTACCAATTACGGGACAAGTTCGCAGCATAGCAGCAATTCCGAATTCCGATACAAAACCAAGAACTCCAAAATTGTTTCAAAGAAGTTTAGCTAGTTTTCCCACACATTTGATACATTACAAGTGCATACGAAATTAGTTTCGTGCTAAAATGATTTTTTAAACCAAAACTTCATGCATAATTTCTAGGAAAGGTTGTTAAAAACGTAACTGATAAAGTAATAAAAATATGCATATTTCTTCTGAAGTATTTATACTTATCGATGCTTGTTATAACTAAAAAGTTACTTTTCTCATATCATTTGCTTCGCTCAACATAACCTGTAATAACATGCATACTATTAAATTTCTTGTTACAAACTTAGTAAAATGTAAACCAGTTCTGTTTGACTTGCTAAAAACTAAACCTAGCATAATTTGAAACTAAAGTAAAAAGACATTTAAAAATTTATGTGCGATATCAACACATCTTGATGTGCTTTCGGGAACTATTACAATAATTATTATGTATATTGCCTGTGTCGTGGACTAAAGCATCATAGTTTTAGTTATTTGCTTGGAATAATGGCGACTGGCGAGGTGCCTCGGTGGGCACAACATACAAAAAAGTTTAATGAGATTACTAGAACATACATTCATGGAAGTAAATGCATCCGATAAAATTTGATAATGAAATAGATCCCACTTTTGCAACTTGTCTGGGTTGAGTCCAGGTGTGTTAGGGATCATTTCACACTTAAAAATAATATCACTGGCAAAAGTGGGTTCGTGTAAAATGCACGCAGGAATTTTAATAAAATGGATGAGAGAAAATTGGTTAACTTTTTTTAGCAAGTTCCATTTTCAGTGTACTCTCTGGAATCGTCTCGTCGAAGAACGCGAACGACGGAGCCTCTCCCCAAACTAGCAAATGTGACAGCTCCAGCTCCTCCTATCACTGCTGTATACGTGGGAAAAGAACCAAAATTGTTATTATTATTACACCACTTTCTACTATTTCAAGACATAGTAATTGGCAATCAGCGTATATATCTGTGTAAAATATGCAGTTTTTGTCGTGTAAACTACTTTTTTGCCTTTTTCCCAGAAAGTTGTTTATTAAAAATTTGTATTATCCCGGGTAATAGGGATATAGGTACTTTTCCCACGAGGAAATGTTGGAAAGTACTTACATCGCGGTGGAGGGGGTGGATCAGGTATGGATGGACTAGAAAATCCGCTGGATGAAGATAGTTCTTTAGAGGCCATTCGGAAGGTGGAATGTGAGCTGCCAGCGTGTCCAGTACATTCCCTTAGTTCCTGTACAATGTCATCATCAAACTCATCCCCCACCTCATTATCACTGTAAAGGGCTGGGACACTGATGCTTCCTGAAGCAGCAGTACCAATATGCCTCATATCAGGATGACTCCTGGGACGGCTCAATGAGCTTGGCAGCGGCATGGGATTTTCTTCATCTTCCTGTGTGGCTTCTTTCCCTTGGTTTGCTGTGCCGTTCGTTGGAGGAACGCTACACAATGTGTACACAGGAAAGAACAACAGAACATCATGTTAGTAATGAAATATGCAGACTAAAAAGAACAAATACCATGTTTTAGTAACTTTTTAGGTACAAAAACACACAATTCAAAGGGCCTTAAGTGTTACTAACATTTTATATACAAAGAGAAGAAAAAAACTTTTCTAACTAGCAATTCCCTGAGCACCAAGACCAAGTCGCTTTTCATTACAGAAGGCATTAAACTTTTATGATTTATGTTAGCAGGTAAGCGATGAACAAAAACACAAAGACTAACACAGAGAAGAGAAAGCTATAGTAAAAACCCATGAGAATACTCCGGCTGCTGCCGGATGGATGATGGGTGAGTAGTGAATAGTGTGCTTATTCATTTATCAAGTATTGGATTGGAAATCCACTATCTAAGTAGCCTTACACAACTAAAAAGATACATACCTATTGTAGATATTTGTATAGTGAAAGTTGTCTCGTGTGGTGGTGTACGGAGAAGAGAAAAGAGATTTACAATACACAAAATGCATATTTCATAATAAATGAAAATTCACTGTGTGGGAAAAAGTGGTTGGTAACCCTTTGCCAACAACTCACAATTTTGGGAAAGCGGCCAATTAGACAGTCAGTTTGATGATGAAGCGACATAGGATATTTGCTAGAGTTGTTGTCATAATACATTATCTTGTATGTATCAAATTTATTTCTAGTTCAACACCAACTATGATTGGTTAATTGAAAGTGGCGTGTTGATTTTATATTTTATTACGTACAATACAACTAATCATGTTTTGTAAAGACTTTACTATGTATTTATTCAAACTTTTGTACACACACCTATACGTGAGCTAAAAGTTAAGACAACTTTTATCTCATCGCTTACACAACACAACTTCACATATATATATTGCATCACTCACTCCAGCAGGGAGATTTACAAATTGGGGCAACCTAACACTGACATTTCGGAGTCTCAACTCGGAAAAGGTGATTTATGCGGACCAGATCGATTTGTGATGATGAAAAAAAACTTTTAATTTTCAAATGATTCAACTTCTTACTCCTTTTATTAGGAATATACAAGTTCATACATTTTAAATGTTATCTGTAGTTTTACTTCTTTAGGAATTGAACTTTCAGCGAAACTTTTTGATTTTCTTTCCTTTACAAATGAAGCACGAACGTAACTTGCAGAAAAACAAAGTGTAGCATCTTTCCACGCGTATTTCAACTTTTTCTTCTCTTAGTTAAACCAGAAGTGGATAGTTTTCTTGTAACGGAAATACTTTGCTTATATATACAACACATGTAGTAACCGTGATCCAGTGTATTGTACAGATATATTCAAAAAAGTGATATATTTACAATAAGACTTTTGTAAGAATACTTCTCATTACTGTAGTTGATGAAGGTCTTCATTTGGAAAGGAAGAAAAAAGTTGTTGAGTAACTCGCAAAACCAATTCTTGAGTTTGCCTATCAGACATTATTATCATAACTTTTCTTTGCAAAAGACACACTACATAAATATTGGAATTATACATTAGAATTTATGTTTGCATTTGGCACTACGTACATTATGTTCGTTTTGTTCTTTTGCTGTACAGCTTTTGCCCTTGTGAACGAGTAACAGAGAAATGATTTTATATGACTTCGTATTGACTTTAATTCAACTGCAAATGCATACATCATGTTATGTATATAATATAAGAACTATGTAAGTGCAAAAGTGCCTACAAAAATTTATGGTGAATCCCTTAAAAGTCGGAAAAGCTGGAGAAAGTATTTTGTTCACAAGAGCGCTAGTTATTAGATGCGAAAAAGTGATTCACGGAACGGAATAATGAATCTGGTAAGATTTCTCATATCATTTGATGTCCTTATGAACTAGGAGCAAACAGACGAAGCAATAATCCAAAAAGGAAGAAATTTTTTTGACTCTTACTTGTGCGTCTTTTGATGATATATAGCAAGGAAAATGAGCAAATTGAGAAGGAGCAGACAACATCCTACGCCAATCGTTACACCAAGAGCTGTGCCATAAGAATGATAATGAGCAGCAGCCAACTGACGAACCAAATCTCGATCCGCAGATGGGCTCCCTGAGCCACGCTCGTTGCCGTCTAGGAGGCCCACTCCAATGCTTGAGTTAGTAGCGTTTGGGGGACACTCGGACGTGCTCATTACTGCTGGAGAAAGCGTAGGGTACAAATGATTGTTTGATTTTGATATTCTCGGGGAAAGGTCATCTTCATTGTCATACTCGCTGTTGGTGTCATCATCATCATCGTCACCAAAATCTGAAAAGTGGAGAGTGTAAAAAGCAATTTATAAGCGATATCTAATATCAACCCTCAAAGTTCGTTAGCATTGATGGGGGTTAAGAATGAGGCAATTTGTGTTATAGCCTGTAATGGTGACAGCTACTGCGAACGTTTTTTTATATTAAAGTTGCTGACTACTACGACTTTCGTGTAGATATAGAAGAGAAAGTACAAGATCTGATCTTACCTGTTGTAAATGGCGGAGGTAATTGAGACCTTCCTCCGTAACCCGAACTCCCGCTGCCTGCGGCGGGAAATGTGGGCGGATCATCTATCACTGCATGTTTCAGTTGCTCTCTTACAATGCCTAAATCCGCAAATATAAACTCAATTACGTATGGTTTCCCATTTAAAATACATAGCCTCAAGTTACACAACGTTTCAGTATGAAATTAATGTTATCTGATTCCTTACGCATTTTTTGATACTAAAGCAAAGAATTTGATTTCTGATACTTTCGCAATTTTGTAAATAAAACAGATTAAAGTGTACACGCAAACGTTTTGGGAATGTAAAAAGAAAGTCTTGCATTGCCCCCAAAGTTGGAGGTTGTATTATCAAAAGGTTAAAAAATCTACATGCTAAAACCCTTCCCATCATAATTCATACTCATAACTAACATTTCATTCGACATTATCTATATTGATTTGCTTTTTTGAAAAAGTTCTTGAACGGAACTCGAATGCAATATAATACTAAAAGCCTTGAGTCCTACATCAGCAGCATGTAATACGAATGATAATGATTTCCTAAAGATATCAAAATTCAATAGTTCACTGTAATATCAGTTACATGACATATAAATATCATTTTTGTAGCTTGATGGTAATGATGGTGCACGGTGTGACTGTGACACTTAACATTAAAGCAAAATGAACACTATTTAATGCAAGACATGAAAAATAAGGAATCAATAACATTTTTTCTTTCTTTCTTTTCTGACTGTCCAATCATAAGTCTTGTTTCATGGTATAGAAGAGCCGAAACTTATACAGATGAAATAGGTATACAACATACAACCACATATAATAATGTTACACACGTTCGAAGCCTCATAAAGAACACTATTATCCCAAGATTATAGCAAAGTATGAAATAGAGAAAACATCAACATTATCATCATACCTTCATAAAATTCAGGTCTCTCCTCTCGGAAATTGTGATGAAGCATTACAACATCAGGTCCACCCGATTGATGCAGCTGTGGGATCAAATTCAACCACAAAGCCATCTTATGACCTCTGTAATGACTTTTCATTCTTGGCTCTCCAGCACCTATACCAATTTCCATGATAAAAAACAAAAAAATAGAACAACTCATTCACAAACATATCACAACACACATCAGTTTTCTATCACATATGTACATACATACATATACATTTACAAATACGGGGAATGATGCTTGGGAAATGTTCTTCCCAAAAATCTTCCAAATCTCCTTAAAAAGATTTAGAACGGTCTTTATCTACATTTATCTTTCTTTGCTTAATGTTGAACGGCGAAACGTGAAAAGATGGAAATAAAAGGAAAGAGATGTACAAAAAATGGGAACGCAACTAAACCCTTTTTTCATACATCGCCCATTTTTATACTCAAAATGGCTAAAACATGCTTGTCATACTTTGGCTGTTCAAACGAATTTTTTCTGCATTCTTTTACTCAATTTTTATTACTACTTTTATCACGAAACCGGTTTCTGATTGGTTGATAACAGATATAAAACTGAGAGAGATGAGACTATGATTCAGTTTGACTGAAAAAAAAACATGAGTGACTTCTTTCCTAATAATTATGCAATTTGCGCTCCTTTCTCTCAGACATTTCGCTATCCATCACACTTTGCCCTCATTACAATTTTCGCTCTCATGAGATAAAAAATGTAAGTTGAAGACAACCATCGTAATGTCAGTTTACCCTTTCTTTTTTTCATTTCCTTTCCACAAAATGTGACTTTCACAGCAATGCACGTAAATTGCCTGCAGAGAAAGAGGCATCTCTACTACTATACCTCTTCGTTTTATTTGGGTCTCAGTTTGTACTGTAGTGTATGCTATCTCAAGTATTTTCACTCTCATGGGTTTGCTTTTCTTGTGTTAAAATTCTTACCACGGCAAGGCACTTTATATACACCAACATTTTTAGCCTGAGACAAGACATGAAGAACATTGTATTCCCGTCGTTTGATGAAATCTTTATCCATTTCATAAATTTCCCTTGGAATATTCTCTCTCTTTTTTTAGCATAATCCTCACTTTTCTCAGGGGTTTTCATTAAGGCTTGCTGAGATTGCGACACAGAGAAATTCGAGTAGAAAGCCCATGATAATTTTTGCCCTTCTATTTTTTCTCTTCCAGCTTATGATCCAATTAGGCATTGTAGTTAAGTAAATATTTTCAAAGGGAATTCATTTTTAAAATTAAAAAATACTTTTAAAGGGAACAGCTGAAGAGCACACACGTTTTTCTTTTTTAAATGCTGAACGCAGATTAGAGAATTTTCCGTGTTTGTCTGTTCGTCGGCACAATACAAATGGATTTTTTAAAATTTTGAATCATTATTACAAGTGATTGTTATTTGTTATTCATATGTAGATAAGATAGTTGTTGCTTTCACTCAAATTAAATAAATTCTCATTTCTGCTATTTTATTATTTCTGGTTTACAAGGATTCCTGATAATTTTCGGTTTAAAAATAATTCCCCTAGCTGGAACACTCGTATTTTAACCATTTATCTCTGAAAAACATGACACGTTTACTTTTTCATTGGTTAGGTTTAATCTGTTTATACTTGTGAATTATCCACGTACGCACGTATGGGATATATTATTCATAGCACTAATGGGCGATGAAAGGAAATATGCAAAAGTGTTAAGTGCCATCGTTTGAAAAGATAAAAGGCAGGCCAAATGGTTATCACTTCTAGCAATAAATAATCAGCAGTTTTCACGTAGATTGTGGGATTTCAGATGTTACGCTTTTAGTGTAACTGATTGTGGCTTTGTATCTACAAATTATTGAGGAACCAATTCTTCTAAAAAGGCTTGCGGATTTTGTTACAAACTTTCCCTGAAGAGAGAGAAAAATGGCAGATACAGTAAAAAGGGCTATTAAACTTTTTGTAATTTACTAGTGCCTTGGAAAATGGATTGTTTGTACTTGGTCAGATCATGGCACAACAGGGAACATGAAACAAATCTATATGAATACAATAATAGCTTTGGTCGATTCGTACCTATTTCGAGATAAAGTTGATTAATGGGGTCGTAAGAATCCCAAAATGGAAGTTGAGCATCTTCTACGGACGATCCATCATATCCACTATTAGGGTCTCTGAAAAAAGGAGAAAATTCCGCTCGCATTTTGTACCAATTGCTAAATATTTTATTAGAAAAACCATGCTATAAATGTAAGTATGTATACTGTCACTAGCCAAAATACTACAAGAGAAAGTATTGCAAACTACACATATATTAAATACACATATGTAATAAAACTATCATTATGATTATGTTCAGTCCAGTTAGTTCTCCAGTTCGCCAAAAAATGTTTTTGTCCAAAATAACATAAATTCAGAATTTATATTCAGAGTAGATCTACATCATGTACTTAAATTCGTGTTTAGTCAGATCATAAATATACAGTTAATTTCTATCAATGGCTCATGAATCGTCATAATTTAAACTATTAAGTGTTCCACATTTTTAGAATGCAGTGAAAGTGTGAAAGCAAGCTGTAAAAAATGTCGAAATCATACTACTTTTTTACAACTTACCCTGATATAATAAAATTAGTCAGGTAGTGCACCAGCGACTTTGAAATCTTTACATCATCCTTAGAATAAATCGGAAGACTTCGTTCAAACTCCTGAGATTGGCCAAGTAGAGCATGACCTACAGCAAATTCCATAAGATCTTCGGTTATACTTCCAATCCTCTGAAAAGCGTTTTATAAAAAGAGACTCTAGTGAATTCATCTGTGCCAAAAAAGGGTATGGGTATGTAATCTCTGAGAAAAAATACGTTGCAATGTTGCATGCAAGTTGGATGGCTTACATTCGGATACACGGATTGATCAGGTTCGTATTGAAAGTGGAACAGGAAAGTTTTCGAGTTTCCTTTTGCGGAATGTGTATTTGCTACTTGAATAAGAGGAGCGACAGTTAACCCATCACTTAGTATATTTAATATTGAATCACGTATATCGATAAAGTCTTTGCGAGGTTTCTCCCAGTCCGTATACTCATTTTTAATTGTAGAATAAATTTCATTTAAATGGAACACAAACACATTACGAACAAATGTCCTCAGAATACGATCTCTTTTCGTTTCGGCTAGGCCGTCTTCAATGTCCTCTGTATTTAGCTCACCAAAGGACTCTACTGTGGCAGTGCCTAAAAGTAACGGAACACGAGAAAAGTGACCAGAAGTGTCGAACTTCATTTCAGCCACAAAATCAGATTTCACTACAGTGGAGTCAATCAGTGGACCAAATCTAGCGAGAAATCGTGGGGCAAACAGTAACTTATTCACAGCCGACAGTAACTCATCCCTTGAAACTTGACGTAGGCACGGACTAACATCTGGCAGCGTGTCAGGAAACGCTCCTGGTTTCCCTCCAGTGAATGGAATTGGACCACTTCGATGCGGAACTCCGGCCATTCCAGCAGATGGTATCTGTGCAGGCGCTTGCAATGAGCCGTTTTTCAAACACCTCAGTTGCTCGGCCAGCTTCCGCACATTACTTTTGGAGTGTCGTTGGAAAGACCAAGGACTAAGGGAAGATCCACTCAGCAGGATCACACGGTGAAATAGTTCTGTTTGGAAGAGAAAGCAGTCAAAATCGCATTAGTTCAAGCGTCACAACTTTTTTATTGAATACATTTAAATGAATTAGATCGCATTTAGTTAGTGTTTTGTATGATCTATACCCGAGGCTACAGGTGCAAGCATGAGAAAATTTGCTAAAACAGCTCCTGTACGATGGCCCAAGAGTGTTACCCTATTGACATCTGCGCCAAAAGCTCCTGCATTTTCTCGAATCCAATGTAAGGCTGCGACAATATCCATTATAGCATAGTTCCCCTGCTGACTACTAGTTTGTAGAAAACCTGTTTACACCCAAAAAGTAATAAAAACGAAATTATTACACTAACTTAAATTGAATTCATCCCATTATATTTTACGATTTGTACAAATTTTTGCAGATTTCCGAGGCATAGAGTATACAGGCCTATCATTCTAGTATACAGGCTTATCATCCTAGTATACACGCTTATCATACTAGGATCAGTTTGGTTAGCAATAATTCCGCTAGTTACGAAATAACAAAAAGGGTGGAGCTAGCGAAGCTATCTGATATGTAGTTCGCTCCCTTCACGAATTTGTTTGAAAGGCATAACTTCTACAATTTTCGTTTTTTCGCATTCGCTCCTGAACAAAATCGGTGATTTAGGCAAAAATGCACGATCAAGTCTCCTCAGTTTTTTGAATATTCATTCCTATCTATCATTTTCTTACACTAACTTCTAAAGTATTCAACTTCTACCCAAGATTATACCTCATACGTAATCAGCATTGCTCAAAACGTCTATTTCCATATTTCAATCTTTAATTTTGCTCAATAGTCTACAAAGTCGGTTCAGAATTTAACGTACTTCACACTCCTAACACCACATACCACGTCTCTAGATTGTATGTACCCAGTTACTAAGTACAACAGTCACCTATAGAAATACCATGTTTTACAAGACATTGCACATAGTCGTCCTATTTTATATACAAATCTTTACCAAGTACGCACGACTGTTTTGTTTCCTTTAAACTTATCAGTACTAATTCGTACAACCTACTGTTATTAAAAACTGCTTCAATACTTCTTATTCATTTCGTATCTCATGTCTGTCTGTTTGTCTGTCTACATGTCTGTGGACGCTCTAAATGATACTTAGTAACTGGGTACATACAGTCTAGCTACTGAGACGTGATATGTGGTGGTAGTAGTGTGAAGCACGTTAA
>JAQFXM010005672.1:0-14531 GCA_034693345.1 Entomobrya multifasciata | reverse complement strand
TTTATATACCTAATTGGCACTCATGTGATCCAGATTCAGTAGAATAACTTTTCAATAGTTAAGTAGTGTATTTTCAAAACTATAAATTTAAACTAGTCATTGTTTTTAATCACAATGCACCATCTGACAGGAAGGTGACACTGACGTCAGTTAAATTTGACAAGCTAACACGAAAAAGAGTACAAGCAGAAGTGTATCAAAGCTTTGCGTAATCATCTGTGCTTTTCGGATAAAATGCACTCGTCCAAGTAGAGTAGCATTTTGCCCCGTGCATGCATTCCGACTTTTCAGACGACAAGATATCCGAGTGCATCTGTTAGTTAGCCGACAAGTGCCAAGTTACTTAGGCGCAATATATCCGCCATTGCCCAGTAATGAATTTTAGTTTTAATGAAATCAATCCAATCGAAATTTTAAATGACTAATTAAAATTTATTATAAAATGAGTTTTTATTCATTAGGTTTTCTTTATGCATTGTTGTCAAAATATGAAAGAAGCAATTTTATTGGTTTTTATTAGATTTAAAGTAACGCATCTTTCAGCGTGTTAATATTTGCGCAACAAAGGACACAAGACACTACCTTTCATTCGCTTTTAAATTTAACTATATTTATATTTTGTATATATAATTATATTTTAAGTACCCTGAAAATAATTTAATTGCATTTCACTCTTAAAAATCTATAATACTTCATTATATCGTACAACATTAAAAATCCATAATTGTACCTCAATTTGAATTCATAAACGTACACCATACCACCCATGCACGCCATACGTCAAAAGTATTTTTTATTAACACATCGACATCGATGAAAGCGTTTTACTGTAAATTATACATTAAGTAATTAAATTAAACTTAGGATTATAATAATTAATCATTTACAATACTTCAGTAGCATAAAATAATCTGTGGAAAAATTAAAAACTAAATAATTTTATTTGTTTAGGTAGGTCCAATCCTCTGATTTCGGGTTTCAGGCACACTCATTGGTGTAGAGGAAAGCAAGGGCTGTACTTCATTAACAAGCGTAATTTCAGAAACTGGTGACATCCCTTCTGTACCCGAGGGAGTGTCCGTAGGTGAGTTTTCGCGATTAGGATGACCTGCACTTGCCAGGCCACTTGTAGTATTGTTGCTTCGGTGACAATGTAAATGTAAATGATGGTAATTATTGATAACAATTGGTTTAGTTGAGGATGATGTTGACGAATTTGTGGTGGTGGGTGGTATCATGTTGTTATTGCTTCTCGCAAGTGCGCCCGTGTTGCCGGTGGAATACATTCGTTTCCTGTAGTACTTATTTTTCGGAGTGTCGGAACCATCGCTGATGTCACTTGTACTACAGCTTCTGGCATGGTGGGGTGCTCCAGAAGATGTGGAACCGGAAATGGCACGTTGAGCAACTAAACTGTGTCCCACGGGTGTTTGGGAGGTGCCATTGGCGGCGATTTGGGAAGCCATTGATTTTCCGGCGCCGGGGGAAATGACTTGGAAATCTGCGTGGGTTATCACACGAATAAGAAGGATGATAAAACCCATTAGCCATCCAACGAGACCAACAGTTGCTCCAGTCTGAAAAAAACATTGAAATATTTTATTTTGAATTTTTTGTAGTCATTTTTTGAGTAAAGCTTTTTAAATGAAGGCTCACCTCTGCGATAACAAGGTCATCATAAAAATAAGTTGCATTAGGATACCGATACCACTGGTATCCAATGAGGTCCTCACAACTGGACACGTTAAGCTGAGATCCTATACTTGAGCAGAAAGCTGAAAACCCACCAAATGTCAGTGCCACGCTGGCACATGAGGTCAACAAGAAAATTAAATTGAACATAATCGCTGGTGGAACAATTCTCCAGGGTTGAGGTAAACTGTCCCCCCAAAATAAAGCAAAAATAAACTCAATTAAAACCCGTTTCTTAAATTAAAAAATATATAAATTCTCTAAAAACTTAAAGCCAAACTTACTTTCGACTAGAGCGCCCACCCCTTCCACACACAATGAAAAGCATACCCAGAATCCCCGCAAAAACTACCGACGCCACAGGACAAAACTGGCAAAAGTTACAGCTGCTATGTGACCCCCATCGGGAAGCGGTATGCTGGGGCTTATCAATAATAGTCCAGTTCTCTACCAGAGTCACTTTCAAATCCGCATACAAAATGCAGTGACCCTTAAACATATTTTGAACATTACCCATTGCCAAGCTCGTGGCTATCCCGCTGATAACCACGAGCACGTAGCTGAACAATTGACAGATTTTCCAGCAGTGGGACACCTCGCTTTCCTTCTTCTCCAAAAGGGCGATTTTGACCGGCGGCTTTCTCTCCATTTTTATTTCTAGCCTCTTTACAAACGTTCTCTATCAACTAAACTACACAATTAACTTTACAATTAAATATAATTTTTTTTAATTGAAACTTTTTTTGAAAACTGGTAGAGTTTCACCTACACCGGAAGTAATTGTCTACACCCTCACAAAAATTTAATTATTCCTCACAACTTTTTCTTCTTTTTTACAGCAATTAAGTTTACTTTGTTTTTAGACGAGTGGCTCATCTCTTCAAAAGGTTCTATTGTCAATATGGTTAACTTGTTAGCAAAATCGGGGAACGTTTCGGGAATGTGCAAGTTTCTGGTAAGAAAAATTTCCATATTTGGCCCGGACTCCGGACAAATGAGCAATTTATCCACAAAAAAATCAGTTCTTTCACCGAAATAATAATGAGGCGATATTTTATCTTTGCTTGTCTGTTTCTCTTATTTACTCAGCAGCGTTCAATTTTCAATATAGTTCAATGTAGTCCTTGATCAGTCAAAAATAACTTTTTTGCAACATGTGGCGTATGAATGTTTAGCGTTTTGGCAGTTGGCTTGGCATGCATGCGTTTTTTCCTTCTTGCATCCAACCAAACACAAAAATATCCATTTATTCACATTTTGAACCGAATATTTTTTCTCGCAAAAAAATATATGAAAATTTATTTCAAAGATTTAGTTCACATGAAAAATCCAGTTGCAGAAGAAGAGGAGCTTCTTGTTTCACTAGTCATCTTGCACATCTGCAGATGACAAAAAAACGTGGATTGGAGTTCAGCACTAATTAGCATTGCATTTCAGCAATGCAATGTGTCGTAACGTCGTAAGCTCAATAGTTTTTCCGTGAGTAAACTGAAAATAAATAAAAAACATAAGTATTATTTAACAGCAGATTTTTTATGATCTATGTAATGATAATGATGTTATGCTTTTTACTAAATAAATATCTGGTCAGAGGGAAAGGGAAATAGAATAGTGCGTGGGTGGGTGGCTTATGGCTGGATGCGTGGTTTGGTCTGTAGACATAGTCTCATGAGAGGGGTTTGCGCATTTTGCTTGTCTTGCAAGTAAGCATGTGAGCGAGAGAGTGAGAGTATAACTCATTTCCTGGATTATTCAGCGGCACAGATTTTAAGAATTTTTATGGCTTGCCATTGTGACTTTGTGACCCTGACTGACTTTGAAAAGAAGGAAGGGAAAAAAATGAAACTCAAAAACATGTGCTCTGGTGTCCATAGCTTCTCTGCTTATTAGTCAAAAGGCATGCCGGTTTTTGTAGGTAAGGTATGCGCAGTAACATGGCAAGGCAAGGGTACGGAACAGGGCCATCCTTTAAGAAAAGGACGAAATAAGGTCAAGTTCAAGCTTTTTTGTAACAATTTGATCTGTGATCAGGGATCACGTCGCGACAAGTGCATTTTCTGGTTATTGTACAGAGATTTGTTCCAGAGGGAGAGTTTTGGGGCAATATGATAACTTGCTGGAGATCAACTTCTTTAGGTCATAGAGATGATCTTTTATAAATAAGTCATTATGATAGTCTGATAAACTTGTTTATTGACATTTTACACAAATCATATAACTGACCCCCAATTTTTTAATCCAGTTTATTTAAAAATAACTTTTCAAAAGTTCTAACTATCATGTTTACTTTAAATACACATGCATTTTAAAGGATTGATCCCAGTTCAAGCTCCATAACTTATTTTAAATAGTACGTGCCAAGTTCAAGATCAAATTATTTAACTAATTGGATGACAGGTCTGTCTGCCTTCATTCAAACTTCAAATAAATATGTTAAACCCGCATTACATAATAAGTCGCCTTGCACTTAAGGAATGTTAACCTGACTTGGCGACTTAACTGTTGTACATTGTACATCATTCATGGCAATTTAACAGCAAATTGTGAAACCTGACACATAAAATCAGACATCAGACCATGCCATCATCATCATGCCATATAACTCATCTAGGAAATGTATTCCCAAAAAAATTATCTCTTAAATTTAATTTGCCTGTGACATAAATTGTAACTTAACACCCGCCACAGCACTGACATAAATCGTCCATTGCTACCTATTTTCTCTGAGCTTACTAACTACGCAATATATTTGTCATGCTATACTAAATTACACGGAGCAATTAACGAAACACAAAATAACAATCCTGTTTTTTATTATCATATCAGCCCATTGCTGAAATGAACTCATTTAAAACAATTCTTCCGTCCAACACAACTACGTAGAAAAGAGAAATGAGAAACCATGAGAAATCACGTATTGTTTTGTGATGTCATTTTTTCTTCGCATTCCAACGCATCACAATAATATTTTTTTAATAATAAAAAAATTGTTCACACGACCATAATGCATGCCTCTTTCTTCTATCTGCTTAAATAAGAACTTAACCTAATGACCTGTAGTATCCTTAATTGCGTGCAAATATCTATAAATCTTTAACCCTTTCAGAGATTAACGCATGATATATATTAACTTTTTTTAGAAATAATTTATGCACATTTCATACTGACTTATCTGATTATTTATATGCTTATTTTCTTAAAACCGGCAAAAATATTCCATCCCATATTATGCAAAAATACATGCTAGCAATCAAAAATGATGAATTTCTTTTTAAATTAAGATTAAAAGAAACAATACGAATTTTTATATTACGTCATTTGCTTCTCAAAGTTTATCTTTGAATTTTGTTGATGTGTGTCCTTGTAACTGAATGTCTTAACTTGATACTTTATTTTTTTTAATCCGTCGTGTCAGCATCGACTTAAAAAATAAAATGTTAAACAAGAAAAGAGATAAAAAATTACACACTGAAAATCCAAGTCTTCCAAAAAAAATGTACTCCCACACGTACACCACCACCACAACCACGTTACTTTCACTTGTTGAGTTTTAAGACACAAAAAAATGATGTCAGACAGTTCAGTAGACAGAGAATGAAGAGAATGCACAAAACTATCTTATTATTTCCACAACGACAACGCAACGGGAGTGTGATGACATTTATAGGAAAGTTGAATAGAAAAGTGTTGCCATTGCCAACATTTTTTTTTCTGTGCCAAAATCAACACAAACCACTTAAAATTGTGTGACAATGACAATTATCTCCTCTGATTAAGATGACAGCTATGTACAATAAGTGTAAACATTAGCACAGATATTTTTTTCTTTCCCACGACAAGACAAGCTTTGTGTGGATTGGAATATTAAGAAGATTAACCATTACCATAAAGTTACCTACCCAGTCAAGAAAAAAAATTAGTCTGGCTGGATATCTCTTGTCTGTGTGTACACAAACTTGTATATTTGATTTTTTTATGTTTTGTTTGTGTATTTTTTTACAAGCGGTTCTTCTTCAGTTTTAGCACAAGGTACACTCACATCACATCACAGAGATGTGGATGTGATATGTGATGATCTCACAAAAAAAGTAAATCTCTGCACAGCAATGCCAAGTTAAAAAAGAAGACAACAAAAAATGCTTCACCGGATGGAATGGATGAATAATCGACTTTACTACTTTTGAATATTTTATGTGAGTAGGTATGTCTGAGTTGTTGATGTTTTTTAGCAACTCAAAGCAGTTTTTTTACTAAGTTTGTCTTATATACTCGATATGATATACTTGTATGAATTGAAAGAAAAGAGTTCAACTAACCATGCATACAAAATATCCAAGTCAACAAAACAACTAAACTGATAATGATGCTGAGTTGTGCTCAAGAAGAAACTCTAAATCTTACTGAACGAGTTTTACATTTGAAACTGGGTATACATATTATGTTTGGTACGTACACAAGAAGAAGACATACATCTAAACATGCGTACAATCGTTTTAAAAATATGTAGTGTAGAAGCTTCCATTTAAGAAGTTCTGATTCTGAAGTTAAAGTGTGTATTAAAAATTTGGTCCTTCCTCAGAGATGGGCTAGTATAACATGGAGTTTGTTTTGTAGAAAAGGCATCGAGCCGAGGAAGAAGAAGAGTGACTCAATGAACGAGTATGAATATGTAACGTAAATTATGAAATTGGAATGTTGGTAGCTATAAGAAGCTATGTTTAAATTTATGTTTTGGCCTAATATTTTGTACATAATTTTTACAAATGTAGAAAAGTGTTTCTTCACGGTGATGAGCAAGGTACTATGCATGCTGTATGTTGTGGAGAACAAATTTATCCATCAAATTTCTAAATGTTTGTACGTCTTCCCTATTTACTACTTTGAACAATAGTACAATGCATAGCATGGACAAGTTAAATTTAAGTCACTTTTAACTCCAAAAAATACATCTGAATTTTATGTTGATAAAACGAATGATAAATTGATCAACTGCCTTATAATGATGACTAATTGAGTATGATAATTGTTAGTAGTTTGTAATGTTACAAAGAAAAACAATTTAAAGATGTAATATTTGTAACGTTATATTTTTAGTAAGAGAAATGAGAAATGTATGTCATCAAAATGTAAAGTTATTCGTGTATGTAGACGTGCGAAATGATAATTAGGTTTTAGGTTTGCTTTCTGTGTTCACACTTTGCAAGCTACTACTTAAAAATGCATGTATGCCTATGTACACAAAAATGGTGTAGTTAAATATAAGTCATTAGTCATTATAACGAGAGGATCATTAAGAAAGAGACAATAACAAGTCAAAAATGAAACAAGATCAGTCACCGCTTTACTGTTATGCATTCAATTTTGGGTTTGTTGACTTCTGTTTTAAGTATGTGAGAGGAGGCGGATGGATATTTTAGGCTTCCGCCATATAACTACTAATTATGAGTAAATAATATCAGAATAGGAAAAGATGCTTCTTTAAAAGACAAAATACTCATTAACGCACATTATCACCATCACAACAATACATGATCATAATACAGGCATGGCATGACTAAATAAAATTACACAAACACAACTAAGTTGGTTCCCTCAAAATAAATCATCGCTCAGTAATGCTGTTAATAATTGAAATGTGATAGAAATGGTTAAAACCCAAAACAAGTTGACGACGATCAGTTGTCAGTTTAGCGAATAATATCATGTCATGCACATGAGACGAGATAACGCTGGACACGAGGACGATATCTTCATATAAGCTGTATATGAGGTCATGAAGCGGTCAACAATTTTTTGCAAATTTTTACTCAGCGCTTCTGGATATTCCTTAAACTATCATATTGATAGAACATGAATTGAAAAGTAAATTTTAATTGTTGTCACTATCAGAATTCCATGGAAACCCTTGCATGAGTTATATTAAAACTTTTATCATTGATCATTGATAAGCTACATAACCAAAACATGTACACACGCATACTATACACAATCGTGAAGTTTCTAGAATCTTTTTCCCCTTTTTTATCTTGGAACTCTGCTCATCTACCACCACCATTTACGCAGAAGCCTCTGGTTTTACAACTTTGTTTTGTAACTGTTGACGCCACTAGCTTCGATAGCTCAAAAAAATATACGTCAACAAAAATTGGTATGACTTCAAATAAAACAAAAGAAGGACCACTCCCTGTCCGGGAGAAAATTACTACTAGTAATTACAAATCTTTATTCTTCCAAATTGGGATAATTACAAACCAACTTCTAACACAAATATTTCTCTGGAGAGAACATAACAAATACTACAAGTGCTAGTGGAAGACTGCGATGCGACTTTGTCTGAGACTGAGACGCGACTGAGCTCTCGTGAGCTTGCTTTCACTCCTATTTATACCCTCGCAGTCCCACTAGCTGATTACATCATTAATACATAGCTTACAAAATCATAATGCACACATCATACAATTCGACATGCGCAGCGAATACTAAGCTTACAATAAATACATTCATTTTACATTTTGAATATAACGAAAAACCATAATGCGAGTAGAATTCCCGCCAACATTCTTCCCCCCAATTTTGACCTCAAAATTCCTAGTTGTCCAAGGGAATTTCCGTCTTAATGTCCAGTTTCGCGATCTTGACAACTGGTCGCTTGTATGTACCTGTACTTGTCTTCACCTCTGCAACTCGAATGATCCCATCTCTTCCTGGGAAAATGTTGGTGATGATTCCAAGTGGCCAGTTGTTTCTTCGGAGACTTTCATCGATGATGATCACCAGGTCCCCTTTGTCCAGTCCCGCTGCTGGTTTATGCCACTTTGTTCTTCGTTGCAGAGTAGGTAGGTACTCCCGTACCCAGCGTTGCCAAAACATGTCTGCAATCCTTTGTGATTTTCTCCATACCTTGCGGAGATCCAAGTCATCATCTTCAAATTCACCTGGGGGCTGCAATGCACTTGATGATCCAATTAGGAAGTGCATTGGCGTAAGAGCTTCCTCTGCTCCAGGCTCAACTGGTATGTCGGTGAGCGGCCTGCTGTTGACCACTGCTTCTGCTTCCACGAAAATAGTCTGCAGTACCTCTTCTCTGACTGCCCTTGACTTCATGATAGCTTTCATGGCGACTTTCACTGACTTGACCAGCCTTTCCCAAGTTCCCCCAAAATGTGGTGCACCCGGTGGAATAAAGTTCCACTTTATTCCCGTATTGGACATCTCCTTGTTCATATGCGTCTGGTCAATTTCTTCCAGTGCCAACCTAAGCTCCCGGTCTGCGGAGCGTAGGTTGCTACCATTATCGCTGAAAATCTCTTTCGGTTGACCTCGTCTTCCTATCATGCGTCTGATAGCCATGATACAGCTGTCGGTGGAAAGGCTGTGAGCTAATTCCAGGTGGACCGCCCTGGAATTCAGACAAGTAAACAAAACACCGTATCTTTTTTCATGCCTTCTCCCAATTACCACATCTAAAGGCCCGAAGTAGTCCATTCCAGTAATAGCAAATGGTCGAATTTGCTTTTTAGCTCTGAAGTCTGGAAGTTGACCCATTTGTGGAGGTACAGGCTTTGCTCGTCGTCTTCGGCAAACTAAACAATCATTCCATGCTCGTCGCACAGCTGCTCTCACATGTGGAATATAGAACTTTTGTCGAAGTTCATTTCGCACTTGATCTTGACCTTGATGTAGAGCCTTCTTATGATAATCCATTATTATCATTTTCGTCAGTTGGTGATTCGGGTTGAGGATGATGGGCTGTCTCAAACCTTCGTGCTCAGCTCCCTGGGTTCTTGCATTCATCCTCACAATACCATCCTTGTCCACGAATGGTGATAACTGGTACAATTGGCTGTTTTTCTGTACATGGCCACCGGATTTGAGAATCTGCATTTCCAATGCATAGTCATCCAGCTGAGCACTCCGAATCCACTGCTTCTCTGCTTTCTCCAAATCGGCTGGATACAAAACAGGTACGTCTTTGATAAGCCCTTTCATCTTATCAACGGCTTTGAAAACATATGCTGTTGAACGTAGAAGTCGATTCCAGTTTGAGAACCTCTCCAGGTTTGGCAGATAGGCTTCTCGATCATGGGGTTCAGTCGCTAGCACTTCTTCACTTTTCTTCACTTCCAGTTCGTGATCAGAGATTTTCACTTCTTTCTCCTTTGGCCATTCGTCTGGAGAAAGCTTGAGAAAAGGTGGTCCAATCCACCATCTGGAAGTTGAAGACAAGTCTGTCTTCCCATCTCGAGTGCCATCGTCTGCAACATTGTCTTTTGTCGGCACCCATGACCATTCTGCGACATCTGAGTTTTCTTGAATTTCCCCAATTCGTGTGGCAACGAACTGGTGATACCGTCTAGAGTCGGAGCGGATCCAATGGAGGACAGTTCTGGAGTCTGTCCAGTAGTGGGTTGACTGGATTTCTATATCCAGTTCCTGTTTCAAAAACGTAGCAAGTCTGCATGCTGCTAATGCTGCCTGGAGCTCTAGTCTAGGTACTGAAACTTGCTTGAGTGGTGCCACCCTAGTCTTCGCCATGACAAATGACACCTGCACATCAGCTGCACTGTCCACCCTCAGAAATGCGATGGCACAGTATGCTTGTTCTCCAGAATCCGCAAATAAATGCAGTTGTACAGATCCCTTGTGATATGAGTACATTCTTGGCACTGACACGTCTTTTATTTTGGGAAGGTCTTCAAGCCATAATTTCCATTTCCGAAATTGCTCCGTGGTTATTTCATCATCCCACCCGATCTTCGTGCGCCAAAGCTGCTGCAAAAGGATTCTTGCTTTCACCAAAAAATGGCATATTAATCCAAGTGGGTCGAAGATAAGCATGATAAGTCTCAGGATTTCTCTCTTTGTAGGGCGACGGCTTCCATCTGCTATTCCTTCCCCAGCCCGTTGTAAGTTGACACGAAAAGTGAATGAGTCGGACCATGGATCCCAGTGCATACCAAGCACCCTTTCTGTAATTATGTCTGACCATTCCGTAAGATTCTTCGTGTCAGTCTTGGCATCTGGATTGATTTGTTGGAGAAGCTCCTGGGAATTGGAAATCCATTTTCCAATCTGGAAGCCACCCTTGCTGTGAACTTCCACTACGTCGGCCACCAGTTGTTCAGCTTCTTCCCATGTATCGCAGCTCTCAATCCAGTCATCCATGTAGTGATGTTCCACTATTGCCTTTGCTGCTGCTGGAAACTCATCCTTGAAATCGAGTGCATTCCGGTTCTTTATATATTGTGCACAAAAAGGGGAGCATACGGAGCCGAACATCATGCGCTCCAGCTGATAAACATCCACGTCAGCATCCACATCAAACCGGAACAAGAACCTTTGAGCTGGACAATCTTCTCGTCTAATTTTGACTTGGTGAAACATTTCACCGATGTCCCCAGTGAAAGCAATTTTCTTTTGCCGGAACTTGAGTAGCACACCCGGCAATGAAACCAACAAGTCCGGTCCTGTCATCAGTGCATCATTGAGGGACATTCCACGGGATTTGCTTTTAGCGTCAAACACTATCCTTAGCTTCTTCGGCTTGTTGGGATGGAAAGTACCAAAGTGTGGGAGATACCACTGCACTGGAGACTCTTTTGCAATTTCTTCTGGGCTGAGTTTTCTGGCATATCCTTTCTTCACGTGGTCCAACATTTTCTCCTTGTACTCAGTGTTGAGTACTTCGTCACGAGAAAGCTTTCTCTCGACACCCAATAGTCGTCTCATTGCTTGTATCTTGCTCTCAGGAAGTTGAGTTACACTCTCTTTCCATAGGAGTCCTGTCTCCCAGCGATCCCCTATCCGCCTTGTTACCTTCTCCATCAATAATTCTGCTTTCTTATCTTCAGCAGACCTCACATTAGCATTGCAATTGGAGATACCAATGCTCTCAAGACGAAAGGATTCCTTCACAAGTTGATGGATGAGGTCGTCGTCTGATTCATGTTCACAATGAAACATGACACCATCACTGCTACTACTACCGGTTGGACCATGGAGCACCCATCCAAGTTTGGTGCGTGTCAGCATTGGTGCGTCTGGCCCCTTCTCAATTATCCTTCTTGGAACAGTGACATGTTGGTGACACTGGCCAATTAGAATTTCCGGTTTCGCTTCCTTCATGTCAATCAACTTGACCTTATCCAAATGCGGCCATTTTTCCGTCAGCACATCCACCTTGTACGATTGAGGTGTAAACATCAGATCACCCACTGTGTGTACATCCTTCAGCTTGTACCGCTTCCCCCCAGTTTGTTGGCTAACTTCACAGCATACACGTTTGGAATTATTGTGTATCTGCTTCTGCCCATTCGTCCATTTCAGTCTAAGGGGGTCTGTTGGTCCATCCAAGCCAAGTTCATTTGCAAGATTATCCGTGATAAGACTTGCTGTTGAACAGTCGTCAAATATTGCGTAGGTCGTCACACACTTGCCCTTGCCATATAGCTTTACTGGACAAATTCTCAGTAAAACTTCCCTGGAGCATCCTTCAAGCACCGCACTATCATCAGCTTTGTCGTCTTTTTCCTTTTTATCTGCGGAAACTTCTTTCCTGTGATTCCTGTTGTGAAGGACTTTATTGTGAAGCCGTTTACAGTCATCAACGCCACAGATTGCTTTTGACTTGCACTTCAATAGTGGATGACCAGTTCGGAGGCACCTGAAACATAACTTGTTCTTCTTAACCAGCTCCCACTTCTTATCCACATCTAAATTGGCAAACTTGCTGCACTTGGACACTTGATGGTCATCTGTCTTGCAAATTGGACAAGAGATCTGGGACTTCGGCTTTGGCTCTACAGCAGCAATATCTTCATCCGCTACATTTACGTCCGCTGGTCTCCTTCCTTTCTCGGCACCCAAATTAAACTTTGGAATGGCCACTGCACTGATTGCTTGTGCCTTCATCGATATCCATCTTGAGAAATCCACAAGAGTTGGTCGATTGGGCATCATGATGACTGCTTCCCCCCATTGAATTTTCATCCCATCAGGAAGCTTATCAACTAATTCTTTCAAGAGTTGAGGGTTGCACAAGTATTCAGGTATGCCCATGGTCTGCACTGTAATCACTAGATTACTAATAGCGTTGGCATAATCCATAATTGATGACAGTCGATTATCCCTTGGTGCCTGCGTTCCTCTGGCCGTATTGACAAGAGCGTCAATAATGTACTCTGGACGACCGTACCGTTGCTCTAGTGCTGCTACCACTTGATCTGCATTGTTCGGGACAATCATCATGGCCTGTACTGATTTCCGAGCTTCGCCCTTTATGCACTTTTCCAAGCGCCCCATGTTTTGCGCTGCTGTGTATCCGCAATCCATTGTCGACTGGTGATAGTGGTTGATAAACAACGGCCAATCGAGTGGGTTCCCCGAAAATATCGGCAGCCTGCTTTCTGACGATTGTCTGGCAACAAACCTTTCCGATGCTTTGGTTTGTGAAGACAAGGCAGTCATTAGCACCTGTGCCAATGCGTCAATTGATGATCCTCCTCCTGTTGATCGACCTCCTGCCTGATGATACCCTCTTGCACCACCATAGCCTTGATGACCTGTTGGCCCTCCATAACCTTGGAGCCCCATTGGTCCCCCATAAACTTGACCTGTTGGGCCTCCGTAAGCTTGACCTGTTGGGCCTCCGTAAGCTTGACCTGTTGGGCCTCCGTAAGCTTGACCTGTTGGGCCTCCATAAGGTTGACCTGTCTGGCCTCCGTAAGTTTGACCTGTCGGGCCTCCATAAGCTTGACCTGTTTGGTCTCCATAAGCTTGACCTGTCTGGCCTCCATAAGCTTGACATGTCTGGCCTCCATAAGCTTGACTTCTCGGCGGTGGTGGTACTACATTATTTCTTGCACTTGCAGTGTTTCTTGGACGAATGGCTGGTACTGGCTGCTGCGGTGGTGGAACGAATGCATTACCTCTTTGACCTCCCGTTCCTTTGCCCCTGAAAGTCGAATTCCTTGGCATAGGAATGGGGACTTTTAATTGTTGCTGTTGTGGGGGAGGGTACCTAGGTGTACCGTAATATCTTGGCTGCATATTTCCCCCAATTGAACTGAGGCCGATGGTTCCATCCCCAGTATTTTCATAGGTCACATGAGGATTCATGTCACTGTAACCCCCACTTTGCTCACTATTTTTTCTTCGTGGTGGCGGGACCGGCGGCTCAAATTTCACACTTGAGCTAGTTATTACGAAATTGTCCGTTTCGTTTTGCTCATTACGTAATCCATGATGTGGTGATGGTAATTGAACTTGACCCTCGGTGTTTAGCAGAAGATCATTCTCGCTGTTGTTGTCCTCTTCAATGTGTTCTTCTTCACGGCTGGAAAAGTACTCCTCATCATCCTCCTCTTCTTCGTCACTTTCCAAATAGCCCGCACCATCCCCATCCTGTTGTTGAGATTCCAGCTCATGACGTAATAGGGACCTCTGCAGCATAGTATTTTCCAATCTAAGCCTGTCCATCCTCAAAGTGGCGTTACGTAACTTGGCATCCAGGTTACGCTGCAACCTCTCGATCTCCTCATCATTCTCCTCCTGTCTCATTTGGTTCAACACTGCACTTGCACTCAGTGAAACCGAAGAATGATGACTTGATGTTGTTGATTGCCTTTCATCGCTGCCCCCTTGACTTCTGACCGACCCTTCCCTCCTGGCACCTTGAATACCGGATGATGCCCCTCCCAATAAAGAAGGAAGCACCTCTTCATCCTGCTGCTGTACCCTACTACGCTCCATCGGTCGTGGTGCTGGAACTCTTTCTCCGTAATAGGCGGGTGGATTACCAAAATTGGGCCGATTGCTTCTTCGCAGACCCTCGCTTGACC